>JAUTDX010002978.1:0-55633 GCA_030844895.1 Ambrosia x helenae
TACTTTCATGGGATATTAATTCTAAAAATAAAAAGCATACATTACAACAATCACATTATTATTGATTGCAAAACATAAACAAAGAAGAACCTCTTCTGCAGAAACAGAGATCTCATGGCTTTTTCTTCGGCTTCTTGCCGAATAAATGCAACCATTTGTTGTATTTGTTTCGATACATCTGCATCATTCATGATTTCAATCAACAACACCGATAGATATGAACAAATCACAGGTGGGTTCAGATTTGGATGAATAGAAATTGGAGAAGAAGATTAACCGAAAATTTTGTTATTATTGGTGATAGTTAGAGAAGTAGTCCTTAGACTTGGGGTTTGATTTCGTGGGCTTCATATTGTTATACATGTCTATTTTAGTCCCCATTTTGATTATTTGTT
The DNA here is from genome assembly GCA_030844895.1 of Ambrosia x helenae. Taxonomy (NCBI): domain Eukaryota; kingdom Viridiplantae; phylum Streptophyta; class Magnoliopsida; order Asterales; family Asteraceae; genus Ambrosia; species Ambrosia x helenae. Next base: position 396 of record JAUTDX010002978.1, read on the forward strand.
TAAATTAATCCCTTTCTTAGCATCTCTATCTAAAGTAGTTATTTTTACCCGTCGGGCGTTACAGCGGCGCCATACACTACATGATAAAGTATAGACTACTGATGGGATTGGGTACTAAACCACTAATTGGTTGCACTCAAACCCGGACCACAGATCACGCGGAAGGGCTATCCGCGTAATCAAGGAAACTTCCGCGCCAAGTAAAGCAATAACAACCTTCCTACAATCACGGAGCAGCACCCGCGCGCGGAGTGGTAAAAGCGGTAATCGTTCCAATGTTTAGGGTAATGGAGACAACCCTAATCGGGTCTGGCCCATTATGATTAGGGTTTTGGATAATGGTGGCATACGTCCACCTCTATATAAGGGGTTACATCCCTAATAGAGGGACACTTTTTGCTAACCCAAAGAGCTATCACTTGATAGTATCCCCATTCACCCCGTTTTTGTTGCAAACTACTACCTTGTGTAGCCGTCTCCCTACCCGAATTCTATTCTTATTTGCAGATCAGTTCAATCCAGGCAGCTACTAGTGAAGGATCAAGTCTATGGAAACCCTAGTCTATCATCCCCTAAAGGAGGTAGACTATTTGTTTCTTCAACTACAATTAACCCGACTCATTTCTGAACTAAATTCACGTTAAAACGTAGAGTAATCCGAATTCATATCATTGAATAAAAGCGTGTTATTTTTTATTCGACTTGTTTCCAAATAATAGGCGTCATCATAAAGTATAGGCTAAAATCGACCAAACTCATTTCCGAATTAAACTCACGTTGAAACATAGGTTACACCACATTTTTAGGTTACATGATTTAACATGTTTACGGGGTATGCTTGATATATTCTATATAAACAACAAAACCAAACGTGAACAGTGTTTGGCCAGCTTCTTTCATCTTATTGGTCCACCCAACCCCATGACTCATCACCGCCTAACTCCACCTGCCGATCATATCGCCTTCCACGTTTTTGCTTTGACTGTTGAACATTGCTTCGATTGAATGTGTTATACTAGATATTCAAAGTAATTGCTCTAATATTATGTCAGCCTTTCATCTTCAAAGTAACTACATTTTAACAAAGCATCTTTCTGTTTTTTTTTTGGCATGGCCAAGGAAGAATCCAAGAAGATGAAGTCCCTCGCGGCTCCAAAATCCAAGCAAAATTTATTCTCAACATATTCTCGATCAAGTCATGGTTTTTGGGGATGCAATCCATGTGAATCACCCATCATTTCTTTTGTTGCACCTCCTTTCGTTATCATGCAGATAAATAACCACCGAGAATACATCTATAAATCATCGAATGTATATCGGCATTATTATTTGTATAAACTAATAGACATCTAAATGTATGTCCACCTCAAAAGGCTAATATAGTTTTCTTTATAATTTAGCCATCATTTTTATGCTATGTAACCTAATTTCCCTATCGTGTCGTGCAACGAGCGAACGTAGTCATCCCGCCGCGAAGCGCGGGTACCTTTACTAGTTAAATATTATATCAAAAGAATAGGTCATCATAAAGTATAGGCTAGAAATCGACCAAACTCATTTCCGAACTAAATTCACGTCGAAACATAAAGTTATACCAACATTTTTAGGTTACATGAGTTAACATGTTTACGGGGTGTGCTTGAACTAAAATTCACGTCGAAACATAGGTATCATAAAGTATAGGCGTCATCATAAAGTAAGATCTTATGAGGTAAAGTTGTTTACGACTCGTTTAACTTGATTATTCTACAAATCCATTCACAACTTGATTATTACATATACAACATCGCGACACATTTAATAAATCTAAATAGGTTACACCAACATTTTTAGGTTACATGATTTAACATGTTTACGGGGTATGCTTGATATATTAGATATTTTGCAGAAAGAGTTTTCACTTTAACCCATCTAACTCACACGATTAAGACGTTGAGATATTATTATTAATATTATTATAGATCAAATAATATTTTTCGTTCAAACGATAAAAAAAATATCAATTAGTCATCATGTTAACAAAAGATGACTACTTTATCAATTTTGTTTATTGTTTTTTTTTTTGAATGGCTAATTACAACACTCACCCGGAGATCGAACCTAACACCCTTCACCCTATCACCTTTATCTCCTGTCACCCCCACCACTGGGCCACAGCCTCAGTGGCAATTTTGTTTATTGGTTACAAATAAAAAAAATATATATCTTTTTTCTTACTCTTTTCCAGGGTGGAAATGAGCCGAGATAAGCCCGAACTCAAACCGGGCTCGAAATACTTATAAGAGTTCGCGCTCAGCTCATTTACTATCTATTAATTAATATTTTAAATAAAGTTTACATAAATAATAGGCTCGGAGCTCGATAAATGAAATCCGACTTGAACTCATTTAGTAATGCAAGCTTAAATAAAGGGTAAATATTATTAAATATTAATAAAACTAACATTACACTAAAGCTTGATAAGGCTCAACCAGCCTGACGAGCTTCACATTCCAGGCTCAAGCTCAGGGTTGATTAATAAACGAACTTTGTTTTGAAGCTCAAACTCAGCTCGTTTTAAGCTTTTTTACTGAGTCAAGCTCGAGTAGCTCAGATTGGTTGATTTGCACCCCTACTCATATCCTATTTTTTTTTTATGATAAAAAGTTTGGTAGTGATATAAATAAAGCAAAACAAAAGAGGCATAAGTCATCCTCATCTTTTAAATTGAATCACCAATATAACAATATATTGTCTTGTTGCTACCATGCAATGACAAAGCATCCATTTGTTTGTGCATGAAGCCACCGTCCTTTTAACAACCACTCCTTTAAACACACCACTCCACTAGACAAAGAGAGAGAGAGAAAGAAAGATGGCCGACGTTAAAAAAACAGACGGCAGCTCAGCCGCTGTAGAAGGTGGTGCAACGACGGTGAAATCGATATTATATATATCGATCAAATCATGCAAGGGTATTTCTGTCTCAAAAAGCACCCCTTTCATCTACTGGTAATTAACTCTCTTTCTTTGCCTCATCTATATGATAAAATCATGCATGGGAATTACTTAGCTTTAGCCGAGTCTCTCGTAGATCATGCGTCGTGTTTAGTAATGTTATGACCCTAAGATCTATTAATGTAGTTTTTAAAATACTTTTATTTTTAACGGTAAGTGGTGTAGCGGGTGGAGGTCCGGCTAACGCTCTGGCTAGTCTGTACTGAATACCCATCCCACTGGATTGGGGTTCTTCCAGGTAAAACCCACATGTGGTAAATATCGCTCCGACCGGAATCTAACCATCAACCGCATGTGGCGAGCTAGTTGGCATCGGATCTCTCAAGTTGACTAGCAAAGATTCAGTTTGACCTAACTTGGGTCAACAATCCGAATAGTAACGTACAAGTCCTGATGCAACATGTACAAGTCATTACAGCGTTATTAATGTACTCACTTAATTCTAAACCAATAAGCCATATATAATTTTTATTTTATATAACAAATATGTCATTATATAAAAATTATAAAATAATATTAATATATTTAGAATTATGAAAAATATATATATATATATATATATATATATATATATATTTTGGTATGTAAAAAAATTATAATTATAAAGTTATATAATAATAAATTTAATAAGTAATAAACGAGCGAGGTTGAAAAATTATTAACGGGCTAGGCTCCTTTACAGCACAACGCGGCGCGGTCTATGCTTACATTTTGATTGTTTCTGTTGCAGGGTTTGTGTGGGATCGTCAATGGGTGGTGATTAACTCGAAAGGCAGGGGCTACACCCAAAGGGTTGAACCAAAGCTTGCTTTGGTTCGAGTCGAGCTACCCCTTGAGGCTTTTTCTTTGGGCTGGAAGCCCAACAACTCTTCTTACTTGGGTATGCTTTTCTTCCACCCAAAAATTTGTATTTCATGGCCCATTAGCCGAAGCATGATTTCATCGAAATAACCAAATTGGTGAACCGACAATTCGGTTACTTGGGTATGCGGGATGGGTTTTCCCTGAAATAGGAGACGGGTGGGCTCGGGGCTCCGTCCGTGTGGGTTGGGCCGCCTGATAGAGCTACCTTTCGCCAATAGGTGCTGCGTATGGAGTTTCCTGTGCGTTCTTAGTTCGTCGTTCAAAAAAAAAAGTAGTTATGGTTATATGTGTTTAAATAACTGAACAAAACCAACAATAAAACCATTACTCCCTCCGTCCCAATTTAAATGTCCTTCTTTCCTTTTTTGGTTGTCCCAAATTAAATGTCCATTTCCAAAATAGAAATGTAATTTTCAGTTTTGCCCATAAAAGACAAAACACAATCACCACTTTTGAGGATATTATTGTCATTTACCACATAAAAACAAAAGATTTCTTAAAATGTGTGTTTTTTGACCCAGAACATTTAAATTGGGACGGAGGGAGTATGTTTTTATAAATAACATGTTATAGGTTGAAAAAATTGAATGCTAGTTTTTATAATAAAATATAAGTTGTCATTTATTTCATTCATAAAAATCTAATTACTGTTTTTTTTGCCCCAAGATATTAATCTATCTGTTTATAAACCGAACCCGACTGACTGGTTACGAAAATCTAGGAATTGAAACATTGGTTATAGGTTAGGCCCATAACCGAATCAATTGACCATGTTCGCGGTGGCGGATCCAGCCCACTTTTATGGGTTTCCAGGAACCCACTGGGTTTGGAAAAAAAAAGGAAAAATTTATGGAACCTTGTATGATTTGAAAAAAAAATACCAAAAGGAACCCAATGTGATTGGAAAATCATGGGTTCATGGATCCGCTACTGATGTTCGCTCCAAGCTCTATATTGGCAATTCGACATGTTTACCAAGATAAAAGTTTATTTGGACTATCTTGAGATGGACCAAATATCTAAAATAGAGTGCTTTGTCAAAAGAACTTAGGCCGCCTGTAGTGGGGCGCCAAACCCACCATTTTGCCTCCATTCGTGCCCCCAACACCAAAACCCACAACGCTATGGGGCGCTAAACACCCCCATTTTGCCTCCATTTTGCTTTGAGCGTTATGTTTATAACGCCAAATTAACTTTGGTTTTTGTGCCATTTCTTTCGACCAATGAAACAGAAAGGAGGGGCATTATCTAGTGTTTCCACTACAGATGGTCTTAGCTAAAAAGAATATTACAAATGAATTGACTAGTTTTGTTTTGCTGTCACATGTACAAAAACATCCAACAATTTTTGACAAGAAAATTGTTGCTGAATTCACTTGTTTTTGTTCGGGCAGTGTTACGAGCACCTGGGATGGCTGAGCTCAAGGTCTCATTGACAAAACCAGGTTTACGGTCTGATGGAGTCTCAGTCTGGGAATGGTCAGGCTCGGCCTTGGACGAGGGAGACGAGGCTGCTAAATGGTTCACCGATTTTCTTGGGAAACCGAGCCGCTTGGTGCGCTTTAATGAAGGTACAATCCAAGCATCCAACACATTTTAATTTGTTCAACAAGCTTTTTCATTGATATTTTATAGTGTACATGCATACATACAATACAAATTAATGTGTTCTGTTTTCTATGTATAGAGTCAGAGACTAGACCCACTGACCCTCAATATGCTTCTGGATTCAATGTGAAATTTCCAGATGCTTTCCCTACCTTTTAATCTCCAAGGTTAGCATGCACTAGGGATGTTCGCGGCCTGATTAGGTGGTTTTACCCGTTTGTTAGTTGGTTAAACATTCGGTTTGGCAGTCATAGCGGTTTTACCCATTTTTTTAACCATTGATTTGTATATTAATTTTAAAATCATAAACATGGTTTATGATTAAACTGTTAAATATGATCAAACTGTTAAATCGCCAAACTGAAAAAACCAAACTTGTTTCGGTTTGGGCTTACAATTTTGATTAAAATTTGTATTGCATTGCATCGCATGCGTTTTGATGTTAGAATTGTGGACCGTTGTGCTGCCAATGCTAAAACGTTTTTAGACTCGTTGAAATGTGTGATCAGTTTATAAGCTTGATCTATGAATCTCTTTAAATCCTGCAGCCTTCTTTGGATGCGGTTAATGAGCAAACTAGCGGAACCAGTCAGCATAAACCGATTTAGACCCAAGTACGTGTTTTGGTCATGGTTATGACTAATTTACCACCCATTTTGACATAGCCCCGACATGCTCCTTAGCTTTGTTGCCAATATTAAGAAACTTTTATTTGGTCCATGCCATGTTGATGGAATCTTTTGGACTTGTGCAGCATCTATGTTGACGGTTGTGAACCATTTGCTGAGGACCTCTGGAAACAAATCAAAATTAACGAGTTAACTTTTCAAGGTGTCATGCTTTGCCCCCGTTGCAAGGTATTGCAATCATACTTTACTTTTATCACATAATTTGTCTATGTTGTTAGAAAGATCCGCGCCACTAGACTTGGGCCTCTAACGTGGGGACGGTGACCATTATAGAATAAAAACGTACACTCTTGTCCTGTTTATAATTTTTTTTCTTCTTAGGTACCCACTGTCAATCAAGAGGACGGGACAAAAGGAAGCGAACCAACCAAAACCATGATGAAGTTCCGATCTTCTGAAGTCTTGGAAGTGGACACGTCGACCACCAAATATAAAGGACAGGTTGGCATCCTAAAACCTTTTTGAGTCCGCCTTCTATGCGTAGGCACGCTACTGACATTATTATATTGGTTGAATGAATTTTGTAGCCTTACCTTGGTCAGATGATGGTGTGTGAGGATAAGACTAATAAGGGGAAGATTGTGAGTGTTGGAGACATTATTGAGGTGGAAAAGGTATTTCCTTCATATGCAGATGTTGCAGTTTAAACTCTCATTCAAAACATGTGGCTTCACAACTTACTAATATGTGAAGTCTACTAGTTGTTCTTGTTCAATGAATAACCTTGATAAACAAAATAATCTCGTTAAGTGAATAAATTTCTGCGGTCCCGGACAGTTATTATTATTGCTATCATCATTAATATATAACTATGATCAGACACCAATTCGCCGATTTGCTGATAACAACACATTCCTTCAAAGTGTCTTATATATCTGCGGCACTCTAGGGGGGGGGGGGAGGGGCGTCACCACCCGTGAACCCCTCCCACCAGCGGAACATCCGTGGAGTTTTTTGGTTCCCCTCTCTACTCGATCCATCTCTCTCTCTCTCTCCTCTGCACATCTGAGGTAGACCACGAAAATGGTACACGAGACTAATGCACAGTCGTCTAGGTGTCAATTTATACTTGATTTGGTGCTTGTTTTACCTTTTACCTAGTAGGTATGCTTACAATAGATGCACTTTTCTTGCCATCATTTTCCCTTTGTACAAAAACTCTTTAATATCTACAAAATGTGGATGTAAGTCAAATGAACTCTTTTGCTTCTTTGAACCACCACCTACAGACGCTGAATTGGCCATGTCACTCAGTTCATCAAGTAACTAGAGGCTCTCTTCATTAGTTAAGTCAACATGAAGAGTCTGATTTGTATTTTTATTCTTTGTGAGAACATTCTACAAAATAATATCACATTACAATGCATCAGATTTAGCAATTGAAAATATAATACCAGGTTACTATTTGTATGTAGTTTTAGTCATAATTTATCTTAAAATAATATTTTATAATCATTGAATTTTCATTACTAAATATTTTATAGAATTTTATAGGATTTGGTTCATTTGAGATTGGTGAAATTAAGAACTAAGAGAACTATTCTGAACCTCACATTTCTCTAAGGCAAAAAAAGACTTTTTTTTTGCTAAATCACCCATTTTCCTGCAAGATTTTTTTTCCCATTTATACATATATGACATATATCTATATACGTGTCTAAAACTAAAAAACTAGTGTTGTCCATATATGTACACAAGGCCGGTCCGTAAGGGGTGCAGGGAGGACTCCTGGCCCGAGCCCAATTTCTCGGGGGCACATTGACCCTCCGGCAATCCAAGTTTTCATAACAGTGATGTCCTTAATTCGATGGATTTTTTTATGTTTGAGCCCCAAAATTGTTAATAAAGTATTAATATCAAAGTGAAGGGTAATTTATATAAAACAGAAAGCAAAGAAATGTTAAGAGAGGTTAAGAATTAAAGAAGAAAATGAAATGGTTTGAGAAAAAAAGTTGCAGGTTTATTAATGAGTGTATGACTAGAGAGGATGAAGAAGGTGAAATGAAGAGGGCTCACACTTAGTTGTTTTTGCTTTTTACCAGTTGGTTTTGACTTCCTTTGTAACTTTTATTTTTGTTATGAAACAATTTTTTTTTTAATTGCCAAACTTTCACCGACTTATATTTTCACCCTTTGTGGGATTGAAACTCCCAACCTCCCCCAATAGGGTTTGTTCCCTCTACTGTTAGACTACAACATAAGTGGGAAATAAAACTTGATCCATCAATTTGATGGTACTTTAATCGTAGCTTAAAAAAATAGTTTACATTATTTATTTGATGGCACAATTTTTGTAGCTCGGCCCAGGCACCTAAATTTTCAGGGCCGGCCCTATATGTACATACATGCGCATATGTGTAGAAATGATTTCACGTACATGTATAGGAAGAAAGATTGCGGGTAAGAGTATGTTATTTTAATGTAAATACGTGCCTATATGTGTTAGAATTTAAAAATAAGTATTATACATATATGTTTGACAATATCCACATATGTATAATTGAAAAAAAAAAATATTCTGGCAAGAAAATCTACAAGCAAAAGAAAAAAAATTACTTCAAAGAAATATGTGATACATAAGGGGACGGGGCACCTACAGATTTAGTCATGGGTACTCCACTACCAGCACGGTAACACCGTTGCTGGTAGTGCTGGTAGGGGTCCCATGGACCTTTTGCTGGTTCTATCTAACGGGATCCTTCACGGAAGAGAGGAGAGAGAGTGCCAGACCCATTTATTATTGAGAGAGAGAGAGGGGAGAGAAGGTGGGAAAGGGTAATATATTATTGTTATTATTATTCGTGAAAATAATTAATTGCTGGTAAAGAATCAATGAAGTGAAATTTATTGGTGCTTGAAGCCACTAAACCAACCTATTAGCTTTAAGCAAACCTCCCGACACCACAAAAAACATGGCAGAGGACAGAACACATGGAAGCTCAGCCACCGCCGCCGCCGCCGGAGGATCACCGACGGTGAAATCAATCTTCATATATCCGATCAAATCGTGCAAGGGCATTTCTGTCAATAAAGCACCCATTTCTCCTACTGGTAATAATTAACTCTCTTTCTTTCCTTTAAATTCCTCAGTTTTTTTTTTTTTTTTTTTTTGTCTTTCGTTTCGCACCAAAATAAGGAATAGAATCAAGATTATATTTCATTCGTAACGAACGCTAATATTTAGTCGCAATCGAATAAGTAAGTGTGTTATTAATTAATAATTTGTGACAGGGTTTGTGTGGGACCGTCATTGGGTAGTGATTAACTCCAAAGGCAGAGGCTGCACCCAAAGGGTCGAACCAAAGCTTGCTCTGGTTCAAGTCGACTTACCCCTTGAGGCTTTTTCTTTGGGCTGGAAGCCCAACAACTCTTCTTACTTGGGTATGCTTTTCTTCCTGTCAAAGTCAATATATTGTCTTTGACATTTATGGTTCGGTTATGGTTATGTATGTATAAATAACGCTTTTTTTTTGGAAAGATTACTTCTTTTACTTGAAAGTTGTCATACCCGCACAACATGCCCTGACCCTCCATTCCCCCGGTTTATGTTGTCTTGACTGGGTCCACGCTAGCGGTTGTGTGGGCTGTTAACGGCTCCCGCCCGGAAACCGTACCGCCTCCACACGAGCTCAATTTTACTGAGTAACGGCCGGATGAAAACCGGTCAGCTCAGGTTCGAGCTCCCTCCACTGGGAAGGCAAAACTTTGTCCACATGATGAAACCAACTTTTATATTTTTATTTTACATAGCATGTTATATGTTATATGTAAAAATTAAGTTGTTAGTTTGTCGTTTATAAAACTACGGGTTTGCTACCATTTTACTTGACTTAAAATAGAGTAATTTGATTTACTAATTTAAATTAGATTAACTGAACCATCTGTTCCAATTACCGAACTAACATAACTCTCGATAAAATTTACACTACGAAGCGAAAAAGGTGGTTAGGCCGAGGCCTAGTTTGGCCCGTAGAAAGATCCGCCCATGGGCGACCGCACACGACCCACATTCTAGAGTGGGGCCGAAGTTTGTTTTCCTCGTTTAGGTACCAAAGGTCGAGTAAGGGGTTGTTTGGAAAACTCTGCGCCAGTAATGGCTGATCCATAAGCCATTAAGAGGCCTGACATGGTAAAAGGCTATGAACCGATAAGTGTACACATATGTGGTGGTGGGTTGAGGAGGTGGTGCGTGAGTGGCCGAGTTACGGTTACGAACACAGGTGAATGGACAAAGAGGTAAAGTTTTCATTGAACATCATTTCGCAACTTAAGGGGTAAAAGACTTGCAGCGTAATTCAGAGGTGTCCTTCTGGTGAACAAACAAACTTAATACTAACTGAATCAAATGTAGTCTCTGAATGGAATCAATAACATGCTACCTAACAGACCTTAACTCATGTTCTAGAGAGGAGCCAATAAGTCAATAAGCATCTACAATTAGGCCATACGTAGTGGGAGCAAAGTTAGTACCCACTCCTCTCATTTGATTGGCTGGCACGAATTCCAAGGAAAGATTCCAAAAATTGAGTGTTAAATTTTTACCGCCTGAGACTTATTTTGGGATTTTAACTTTTTAAGGCCCCAGGGGGCGGTGTAGTGGGCCTTAAGGGGCGCTAAAATAGGATTTAAGGCCCCATTAACGCCCCATAAAGTAGGTTTTGCTGCTAAATTTATAAAAAAACATCATTGATTTTGTTCTTGCAGTCGTACGTGCTCCTGGGATGGATGAGCTCAAGGTCTCACTGACTAAACCAGGTTTACCATCTGATGGAGTTTCGGTCTGGGATTGGTCAGGCTCGGCCTTGGACGAGGGCGACGAGGCTGCAAAATGGTTCACCAATTTCCTCGGGAAACCTAGCCGCTTGGTGCGCTTTAATGAAGGTACGATCCAAGTATCCAACACATATTAATTAGTTCAACAAGCTTTTTCATTGATATTATATACTGTACATGCATACATACAATACAATACAATACAAATTAATTTGTTCTGTTTTCTATGTATAGAGTCAGAGACTAGACCCACTGACCCTCAATATGTTTCTGGATTCAATATGAAATTTCCAGATGCTTTCCCATACCTTTTAATCTCTGAGGTTAGCACTAGGGATGTACGCAGTCTGGTCCGGGTGGTTTTGACGTAATTCTGAGTTGAATTGCAACGGAAATGATAAACCAAACTAAACCGGCCAGGATGGATTGGTCAGCCAAAATGGGCGGTTTTACCAGTGTGGTGGTTAAGGGTTCGGTTTTGGCTGTTTGGCGTTGTTGACCCAATTTTTACTCAAAATCATTATTTTGTATTGAAAAGTTTAAAAATAATAAAGGTCAAACGTCCTGCTCGGTTTACACTGACGGTCCCAAGTTTCGAATATGACCAAATTGCTAAAACCGAACAGTGAACCAAACCTTTTGGAACTTAAACCACCCGACCTGCTTCGTTTTGCCTGTTTTTTTAAATCTCACATTGACTCATTTAGAGTCTTTGAAATATATGATTGGTCTGTATCACTGTATGCTTGATGTATGAATCTCTTTAAGTGCTGCAGCCTTCATTGGATGCGGTGAACGAGCAACTAAAGGAACCAGTCAGCATAAACCGATTTAGACCCAAGTACGTGTTTTCCACATTAGTTTAGAGGTCGCGGTTTTTGACTACTTTACCCAAAAAAATATATGTCAATTTTTGTTGTATTTTTATCCCCAACAGGTCAAACAGGTCACACAAAGCGTTTCAAATGCTTAAAATCATGTAAATTGATTCAGTGAAAAAAGTTATATCATTATTTTGACAGTATAGTTTCTGTAGCCTTAGTTAGCACATTAGTTATTTATAAAATTTATGAAAAAATAAATAAAAAATTAAAGGAAAACAACAGGTGTTGACGAGTCATGCTGAACATGATCCGCTGTATATAATAAAAATTTATCCTTTTTGACATACCCACCCGACTTGCTCATCAGCCTCGTTGCCAAGGCTAATCAACTCTCATTTGGCCGACACCATATTGATGGAAGCGTTTGGACTTGTGCAGCATCTATGTCAGTGGTTGTGAACCATTTGCTGAGGACCTCTGGAAACAAATCAAAATTAACGAGTTGACTTTTCAAGGTGTCATGCTTTGCCCCCGTTGCAAGGTATTGCAATCATACTTTACTTTTATCACATAATTTGTCTATGTTGTTAGAAAGATCCGCGCCACTAGACTTGGGCCTCTAACGTGGGACGGTGACCATTATAGAATAAAAACGTACACTCTTGTCCCGTTTATAATTTTTTTTTTCTTCTCAGGTACCTACTATCAATCAAGAGGATGGGACACAAGGAAGTGAACCAACCGAAACCATGATGAAGTTTCGATCGTCTAAAGCCTTGGAAGTGGACACCACGACCACCCAATTTAAGGGACGGGTCAGTGGCCTAACACCTTTGAGTCTTCCTTTATGCACGGTATACGCGTTAGTCAAAAGTATTCAAATGTGTTGAATGAATTTTGTAGGTTTACCTTGGACAGATGATGGTGTGTGAGGATAAGACTAATAAGGGGAAGATTGTGAGTGTTGGAGATTTTATTAATGTGGAAAAGGTATTTCCTTCATATGCAGATGTTGCAGTTTAAACTTTCATTCAATAATATGTGAAGTCTGCTAGTTGTTCTTTGTTCATACAATAACCTTTGATAAAACAAATAATCTTGCTAAGTGGTAGTGGTCCTGCTGTGTTATTATTATTAGGATTGTTATCTTTTTGAATTTACATGTACCTTTTCTTGTTTTGTATTTGACTATTTAATTAGTTTTTTTAATAAGGTGTAAATTTGATGTAATCTAAATGTTAATAGTTCTAATCTAGATTAATCCAGATTCAAGATAAATCTATTTAGAAGTGGTCCGTGGCTTTATAGCCTAGTGGCATCTTGGGGTGGGATAAGGCTGAGGGGCCATTTGGTTCTTGGTTCGATTCTCAGAAGGGGTTTTTCCCATATTTGTTGGGTTTCCTCCTGAATTGGTGTATAGGCATTATTGTCTAGTGGAGATGAATATGATTGGGTGGTTCCGCTCATGACACGATGATACTCCAGTGGTCCGTCAGTGATCCGAATTTGCCGTTCAAAGAAAATCTTTATAGAAGTAACAGAGAAACTATTTCATTACCTTAATAAGTTGCAGTTAGTGAAATTCCTCTACGACATCGGTTTGGTTCATTACGGTATCGATGTAATACGATAACGAAACTCGGTATAACAACTAAAAGAGGAAAACCAAATAAATAAATAAATTCGTAATATACCAAAAAGTATTGGCATGTGTTATCGGTGATGGACCTAATAGGAAGTGTCGGTGAGTTTTTTTACGCCACTAACCCTCCTACTTTCACGAAATGATAAACACCCCTTTTAACCTTTTAATTGCTTCGACTTTTTCTCTGGATGACACTTCCATACGCACGTCCTCACCGTGCAATTGAAAACCCAAGTGTAACTCTTGGGTGTTATTTTGGTCTCCATAAATCTCTGCCAGCAACAATCTTTTGTATCAAACCAGTTTGGATGTCAACAATGATCGTTAGTGATGGTGATCTTCGGAATTTTATGTGTGTGGATATAAATTTGAGTTGATCTACATTTCGACGAAAACTTTTTTAAACGAGCTAGCGCATGTATAATGCAGTTTCATTACGTGCCAAACCAAGTGTCGTTAAATATAATACATTTTTATTCCACGGTATAACTTAGTGTCATTTCGTGTGGTTTCTATTTTTTAAAGATATAATAAGTCCCTTTTAGTTACACCTATCGATTATTTCTCTATACCTGCTTGATGATTTCTTTTAAATGCAACGTTAATGCAGTTGCAGTGAGTTAAACTGAGTACTAAGTACGCCAAGACATGCATTTTCATATGGTTAGCGCATGACACAACTCCTGGACTAATCCATTCGATTTATACAAAGGGTCTGTTGCACTTCGCCCGCCCATCACATAACGTTAGACTAATCTATTTGATTTTTGCACCGTATCCACGCCTCAACGCACGCGGGTCAAATTACTAGTTTATTATAATAACTGACTAGAAAATTAAACATATTTAGATTTTTTTTTAAACATAAAAACAACCAGTTATATAACAAAATCTTATTTGGAAGGGCCTATCTTTTATTAATTTTCTAATAATATAAGTTTATATCTTAGGTGCTTATTTTTCTAGTCCCATAAGAAACTGGAAATCTTACGGATAGCACTAATTAGACGCTAAGACCTCACTCTATTATACTGAACTGTAAAGCTCGCTACCTTTACATATATGCATTATTTGATATATGGTCCTCTAATTCGATTTTGTATTTAACTAAGATATATGAATATGAGGTGGGGTTAGGGTACAAAATGCGATATTTTGTGAAAAGTGAGAGAATGATTAAAAATTGATGTGTGTGCATCATTTTTTGGACTTAGTCGTAATGTTTGAGATTGTTTAGGCTAAAATAACACACAAACATAACAATTAAAAACAAGAAAAAAATTATTTTAGGCTTAAAAACTTAAAACACTATGCCAAGAATGTGTTTTAAATTGTTGTGTTTTAGTTATGTGTTTTAGCTATGTTTTAAATTGTATGGCTATAATATATTGCATTGTGTTTTAAATTGATGTATTTGATGTTTTCTAACAAAAACAGATCAAAACATCATGCATAAATCCAAAATATAATCCCTACATGTCAATTCTTAATCTTTCTCACACTTATCCAGAAATATGACATTTGTATTCGAACATTTAGCCTATGAATATGATACAAATGATCTGGTCATACAAATAAAGGCGATGGCCCATGTGAAATTGGGTTAAAGGTCTGGCCCAGCTCAATAAAGAAGAATGTGTGGTCTCAGTGTCTCACAACGTTGGCTCATGTTAATAATAACATGCCTTCATCCTCAATCCTCATCAACACTTTAAGATCTTTCATGACAGATTTTTATATAGATGCCATTAAGTCGCTAAATAACCTATAAACCTATTAATTTATTTTATAAGATATAATAATAAAAGTAATTTGGGCATACAAATAGAGGCGACGGGCCATGTGAAATTGGGTTGAAGGTGTGGCCCAGCTCTGTAAAGAACAATGTGTGGTCTCACAACGTTGGCTTACGTTAATAACACGCCTTCATCCTCGATCCTCGTCAACACTTTTAAATCTTTCATGTACATGTGATAAGCGTGTTTAGAGAATCAGCATGTGTTCATTCCGTTTGCCTTCGACACTTTTGGATCCCTAGCCCCTGAGGCAGTTCGCTTTTTGGAGCGGGTGCAAAAGGTGGTCCACAGTGACTCGCAAAGCCCGAGGAACCAAGGGTTTGTATTTAGTAGAATAGGCTTTGCGATTCAAAACGGGATAGCGGCGCAGCTTGTTGCCCGCTTACCCATTATCCAGATATAACTTAATCATTTTAATCATGAAATGAAAATTACTAATTTGTAGAAAAAAATATATATAGTTCATTAGTAACTAGGTTTTATTGTTGGATACAAATTAACCATGTTCCCATATTTTAATGAGCACCCCAAGATACTATATAACCCAATTTTAATTAGTGTATAAATTTAAAGATAATAATTCTAGTATTGAAAAAACACAAATATAACAATCTATATAGACGAGCACAGTTAAGAGATTATTTATTGATAATCAGTGGCGAATCTTGATCCGAAGCTTTGGGGGGTCGGAAGTCACTGGGGGTCGAAAGTCACTAGTTCCGGGGGGTCGAAAACCAGTTTCGGGGGGTCGAAACCTTATATACCAAAAAATTTCTATACGAAAACTATATAATCGAAACTTCTGAGCGAAAATTCGAGGGTCGGCCGCCCCTCCCCGCCCCTTAAAATGATCGCCACTGTTGATAATGACTAGACGATTACAATATACTCGAATACAAACTGTTATGATGTTTCGATTATAATCTATCTCTCACAACTATCATAAAATTCTCTAGGTGTTTGTGTGTGTAAAATAGAATGAATCCTTCTCCTCAGGGAGAAGGGGTATTTATAGGCTTGTAAGCCGTCTTGTGATTGGTCGATTTGAGAATGACAGTTGTCTTCCGTGGGTCCCACACGTTTGTCAACCGTTAGAGTCATGCGATGTCCTCCTGTGATAGGTCCACGTGTCTTGCAATCGTCATTTCTGCCCTTTCTCTATACTCGTATCTGCAGGTGATCATGGAGCAGGGAATAATGGCCTCTGATTGCCTGCACGTCCCTTTCCTTGTCGGATCACAGCTAGCATGTACTAAGAAACGTGCGCAGGCTTCTAGAAGCTTTAGTAAGCGCTTCTGCTGACGTGTAAGGATATGTGGGGCCGTGCACACACGCGGATACATATCTCTTCAACTATATATGCACTACACACAAATATAACACATTTTGTTGAAGTTAACACTAAATAAATTAAACTCATCCAACCTTTGTATTATATGCATCATGTGCGATAATTATAAGTTTGAAGATTATTGAATCGGGTGAGTTATCTTTTTCATGGATGGTGTAGGATTCAAAGGACTATAATGTGACGAACTGTACTCCAATAATAGGAACAACATGGGATGCCTCCCATCGTCCCACCCTCACGTGCTTCCACATTTGATAAGAAAATAAAAACCACAAATGATGGTGATGGTCACTTATATACATATCTCTCTAATAATTTACATACGTGCATGTTCCATCATATTTCTATGATTTTCTTGAAACAATATTATACAAGTATTATGAATTGTGTTATGGTTTAATGTTACAAATGATGGTTAAGAAAACCTCAAATTTTTATGGGATAATAAATAAAAATATGCAACCTTTTGTTAACAGCCAAAACGAACTTTATACCAAAGAAAACATGACTGAATTTCACACCTTCGTATTATCATGTCACATTATTTCGAACCATAATAATTCTAAGCCCACTTTTTCAATAACCATAAGATTACACGGTATGGTCATGCCCTTGAGGGGGCCATGAAGCGACATGCGACATGCGACATCCACGTTAACGCAAGAGGAATTCCCTCAAAGGGCCAAAAATCGGCGGGGGTGGTTGTGGCGCGAAGAATGGCGTGGGTGGTGAGCCGTGGGGGTAATTTTGAAATTTTTTTGTTTTAAATAACAAATCAAATAAATTAAAAAAAAACATTTATATTAAATAAAACAAAAAACATTTACATAAAATTTAATAGAATAATACACAAAAATTAATTATCCTTCTCTTCATCGTTGTTGTCATTGTCTCGTGAAAGATTCCAAACGTGTCAAACCAAATCTGCTAGAAAGCTGCGATGCATTTGTTTGTTAAAAATTTCATGTTGGTTTGATTCTCTCACTTCAACACCAATGTCTTCATAATTTGGTTGCGTACCCTCATCATAATATTCGCAAATTGCTTTTCTTTCATCATCCAAAATCATGTTGTGAAAAATAATGCATGCGTACATCGCGTTTCTAACACTATAATTTTCCATAATCCTTCGCAACATGCTCAAAATGTGCATCCTTTCTGCAAAACACCAAAGCTCGCTCGACGTCTTTTCTTGCCGTCATTTGAGCTTTGTTAAACTTTGTTCTCTTATTATCTAATGTCGTACCTTTGTAATTGATTTTACAAACAAAGCATATTCAAAGTAAATTCATCCGTTAAATAATAATCGTATTTGTACAACACCCCGTTTACAAAAAAAATGACCGCCTTTGGTCCATCATCGTTTACGTAGTCGTTGAAAATATGTGATTGATTAAGTATATTTAGATCGATATTTGAACTAGCCATACCAAAAAATGCATGTCAAATCCAAAGATCCTGTGATGCACCCGATTCAAGCATCATATCCGGTTTTCTTTGATACCCACTCATGTGTTGGCCATGTTGTTGACGTCACTAAATGTACTTTTTCTCAAATGTTTTTTTAAGTGTTTTTTTTTTAAGTAGAGTACAATAATATACTAACAAAAATTATGAAACTTCCAATGCCACTAGTTCTGTCATTTTAAATAGTCACCCATTATATCGGAACTAGTGTCATTAGCCAATTCACTAATCGCGACAATGACTTTTTCAACGTCAAATAACTTCTTACTCTTAAGTGTGTCTAATAAATAAAGCAGGGAACAGATCATATGATTGTAACTCATGTCTTCATATACATTTTTTTTTGAAAATTGACTTTCATTAAAACAAACACCACCGACGACTATCACCAAGACGGAGACAGACGCCGAAAGCCAATAACACAATACATAATTACGTTACATCAAAATGACACCAACTATTCCAATCCACAACCCCTAGCTTAGATCTATTTTTGTACCACAAAAACCCCAACGATTTAATATCCGCAACCATCTCCACCACCTTCGTATCCTTGCCGGAAAAAATCTTTTCGTTCCTAGCACCCCAAATCCTCCAACAAGTAATGATGACAATGCCATGAATAATCGATCGTTTATTCCTCGTCACACCACTCACCTTATGCACTTCCACCAAATCGTTGACGTGGAAAACAAAAAGACTAGGGATATTACACCAAGAGGCTATCGCATTCCAAACACCCATCGAAGTGATACACCCGGTCAACAAGTGCTCAAGCGATTCTTCATTACTCTCACATAAAACGCACATATGGTCGCCACATTGAATATGACGCCTAGCCAAAGCTTCTTTGGTTGGAAGACGATCCAAAACCGCTCTCCACATAAAAATGTTACATTTTTTTTGGAACCCAATCACTCCATTGAAACTCAAACACCCCAGCGCCATCATTAGACCGTAGCATCCATTTTTTTATCGACGAAACCTCGAACTCTATGCTATTGCCAACCGCCCAGGACCAAGAATCTACCCGATCAACAATACCAACCCCTTCAAGCATGTCTTCCAACTGTTGCTTCTCGATCATCTCCTGTTGAGAACTAGGAGGTCTAATCCAATCTCAAACAGTGCGTCGTAAAGAGCCGATAACCACCATGCGATCCGCTAACAAGATGTTCTTCTGTTTGTCTAACGCATACAATGCCGGGAATTTATCCATCAACAGGTCCGAACCTAACCACAAATCCAACCAAAACCGAATGTGACGACCATTCCCCACTGTGGCCCGAATCACTTTATTAAAGCCCACACCATCAACCTTGAACTTATTCCAAAACATAACACAGTTCTTCCAAATCCCGGGAACCCCATTATTAACCGGAGCGATGCCCCAAGCTCTCGAGGACCCGTGAATAGACAAGACAACACGTCTCCACATCGCTTGATGATCGTTAAGAAATCTCCCAAGCCACTTGGAAATCAACGCTTGATTATTAATCTCTAGAGAGGCGATCCCTAAACCCCCTTCTTTTATAGGTTTTGTAACTATCTCCCACGCCACCCATGACATCTTCCTCACTTCATCCGAACCACCCCATAAAAATCTTCTCATTAAAGCTTCCAATTCATTAATAACCTTCTTTGGAGCCTTAAAAAGCGAAAAATAATACGTGGGGAGACTATCCAACACCGATTTAATAAGAGTTAACCGCCCGGCAATAGATAAAGAATTAACCTTCCATTTAGAAAGTCTCTTCTTGAACTTGGACACAACCGGCTCTCAATTAGCCACCCTATTCATGTTAGCGCCAACCATAATTCCAAGATAAGAAAATGGAGTTCTACCCGCCTTACAACCCATACTCCCAGCCTGATTATCGACCTCACCATCTTCTACACCAACACCATAAAGCACGGACTTATGAAGATTAATCTTAAGCCCCGAACATAAATAAAAGATGCGGAGAATACGTTTCAAGTTATCAAAATTAAAAGAAGATCACTCTCCCATAATCATCGCGTCATCCGCATATAAAAGATGAGATAACTTTGGACCATCATTAGGAAGAATAATACCATGAAACGCACCTATATCACAAGCTTGCTTCATCATACCTGAAAAAGCCTCCATCAAAATAATAAAGAGGAAAGGAGAAAGCGGATCACCTTGACGAATGCCTTTTTGACACCCAAACTCGAACGTAGGGGAGCCATTAACAAGAACTGAAGCTCTAGTTGCTAACAAAATACCACGAATCCAGTCGCACCAAACCGAATGAAACCCCATCTGAGCGAGAACCGACAACAAGAACTCCCAGTTAACATTATCATAGGCTTTGTCGAAGTCAATCTTGAACATGAAAATTCTTCTCTCCCTCTTCTTGGCCCACGCTATAACCTCATTGGCCACCAAAGGGCCATCAAGAATATATCTACCGGATAGGAAAGCCGACTGATGTTCTGACACAACTTTGTCCATAACAGTTTTCAGTCGATTCACTAACACCTTCGACGCAGTCTTTAAGATACAACCAATGAGACTTATCGGCCTAAAGTCACCCAAAGACGACGGGCTATTTACCTTAGGAATCAACGTGATGAAGGAAGACCCAACTCCCGGACAGAATCTTTTGGACCTATGAAAATGGCCGAGGACATCCACGAAGTCCTTCTCGAAGAGCTCCCAGAAGAACCGAATGAACCGGAAATTGAATCCATCCGGACCCGGAGCTTTGTCGCTACCACATTCAAATACCGCTTTCTTGATCTCAGTCGTGGAAAAATCACAAATCAGCGAATCCGACTCCGCCAGCGATAACACCTGAAAACCATAACCAACCAACCGAGGCCGATGTGTGATAGACTCTTTAAACTTACCAGAGAAGAAACGTAACACCTCCTTCTTGATAAGTACCGGGTTTGTTTCCCACACACCATTAACTTCCAACCCCGGAAAATAATTTGAAGCTTTGCGTTTATTAATGAAGCCATGAAAATAACGTGAATTTTCATCTCCATGAATCGCCCAGTAACACCGCGACTTTTGCTTCAAATCCCGATAACCAAGATAATCCAACTCGCCAAGCCGCCTTTTGATTTCACTTAACGACCAAATCTCTTCTTCTAACAAATCCCGATCCTCCAAAGCTTCATCCAAACCCTTCATCTCGTTTTCTAAAATAACCCGTTCCTCCTTTTCTTTGGCTTTACAATCAATCACCCATCTAGTAATGGTATCTCGCAAAACCTTGAATTTAGACAATAACCTCGCGTCCGGAGTCCCAACAAACGAGCCAGCATCAATCGTCTGCTTCACCAACGACCCAAAATCTTCTCTACCGAGCCAAGAGTTGAAAAATCTAAACGGCTTGGGCCCAAAATTCCTGGCAGGACCGATTTTCAAAAACCAATAGGCTGTGATCCGGTTTATTTCTTTCGAGAGCATAATATTCCGCACACGGCCACTCCATAAAGAAATCCCAATTAACGAAAATTCTGTCAATGCGGCTCAATTTATTCCCTGCAACAAAAGTAAAACGCCTCCCTTCAAGGAGTACTCATGAAGATCACAATCATTAATAAAGTCGTTAAATTTATTAGCCTCGCCCATATTAAACACAGAATTCCGCCTATCCTCGGCACACCGAACCGAATTAAAATCACCTGCCACTATCCACCTCCCATTACCCTCCCCAATCAGACTACGAATCTCCCTCCAAAGCACTCGTTTAGCTACTAGATTCTGAGGGGAATAAACATTTAAAATGTGAAACAGCTCTTCCCTTTCACAGTGCCCGAAACTAAAAGCCAATTATTATTCTTTACCACCCTTTCCATAGAAAAGACTTGAGAATCCCAGATCGATAACAACCCACCCGACCTTCCCGATGACGGTACCCACTAGAAAGAATGGTCACCATAACCCCACAACCGCCCCACATCCACCGAATCCACAGAAACATATTGCGTCTCTTGCAAAACAATAAAACTAACCTCATGATGGACCCGAAGACCACGAATCCAATCCGCTTTGCTTGAACCCCCTAACCCGCGAATATTCAGAGACATAACATTCATTGAACACCTGCTTGATAACCTTCGGAAATAAGAACCTCTTGAACATTAGAAGCAAAATCTTGCAAATTCTCAACACCTAACGCCTTACTTAATTCGATGGTCTTCTCCGCCTCCACATCAATCGGACTTCGTTGTAGCAAAGGATCCTCAACACTACACGACGTCAAAGCCACAGCCTCTTCCTCGATGCTGCGCACCATCGCCGAATTCGAAGACACCCCTTTATTGAGATCCGGTGTTAAGAACACGCCTCCATCACCTGACTCACTCCCCCTAGTCACCTCCGCAGGAACATGCAAGATACCAATAAGTCTATCAATATCAAACACATCATTATCCTCCCTTGGTCGCTTCTTAGGACGTTCACTAGAGCCGCTACCCCCACTCCGATTAATAAGCAACGACTTCCGCCTGAACTTCTTACGCCCTGTTCCTTTCAACGCAGGAGCACTTGTATTATCACCAACATTTATCTCAGCCGGCACCTCATTAGTTGAAACATGAGCATACGACGTTTCCCTATCCACCTCATAAGGACCATCAAACGCACAACCATCCACACCATCACCATCTGAATTCACGACTGGAACTTCATTGGCTTGTGAACATTCACCCTCTTCCCGAAACCTAGAGTCCACGGCATCATGAGCATCGTTATCATCACACTTATCCTCCTCCGGTATGACCGAACTAACATCCTCTTCATCTTCCGCTACACATTCCGGTATCCATTCCCCTACATCCTCATCCACCCACACGTTAAACATTCTACCCCTCCAATTAATATCCACTCTATCCGCAATGCGTTTGCATTCTTTAGTTAACACACCGATTAGAGCATACGAAAAATTATTGTCATCACCTGATAATGAAGCCGATTGAACCACCTTGCCAAACCTACTACCAACCAAATCGAACACCTCATCTAGAGCCAACTGAGCCGGAATCCCATGCACTTGGAGCCAAGCAATCCGACCCTCCTCCACACTGATGTTATCAGCCCACACAACTAACCCCTCGAACCATTTGGACCAAGCTTCTTTGTCATTCATGAAAGCATCCCTACCCCCACTGTCATAGAAAACCAACACCACTGAAAGTCCTCCCAAGTATTTTATGTCTAAAGCTCTCCATCCACGCGTCCGGATCAACTGTTTCAGCGAGGTTAACGTGTGAAAATTCACCACTCTACCCGTCAAAGCACAATCCCTCCAATGAGAAAACCGCTCCACCGAATCATCCACCTTAATCACATCCACTTTATTCCGATTTAACAGCGAATCGACAAAGGATCGCCCATTACCAACAGAAGCATTCAAACCTCCTACCCCATCGGATCCAACGGACGTAGGTTTTTCAAGACCACTAGGGTTTGCATGGCTGTTAACAGGAGCCGACGTCGTCTTCCTCCTATTAGCAGAAACCGGCCTATCCACTTTCTCTCCATCCACGAACCGAGCAATCGCAATAAACAACTTGTACGACCCCATCCATACATCCGATAACTCGTCTTCCAGCCGTTTGACATCTCTTACTTCAGAAAACGATACGAACGCGAACCTCTTACCCCATTTATCCAATTTCCTAGCAATATAAGATCCTTCGAAACGACCAAAACTACCCAGCACCTCTTTTAAGTCTTGCGAAGAACACTTCGGGGGAAGATTTGAAACGAAAAACTTTGAGAAAACCTTGTTATTACCTGGACCCTGACGATCATTGCGTTTCCCTTTCCGATTACGTTGTTGTTCCCATTCTTCTGAATCCATTCCGCCGTTAGGAGTCGCCCGAAAGTTACGGAGCGATTAGGGTTCGTCCGGTTGAAAGGTTTGAGGAAAGATGTTTGCAAATCCATAAAGCCTTTTCCAGTTTTCCACGAGATTGTTAAATGAAATTATATTCTTATTCTTATAACATTAGTTGATAAAAGAAATAATTTCAACGTCAAATAACTTCTTACTCTTAAGTAGGTATAAACTAAGTGTGTCTAATAAATAAAGCAGGGAACTGATCATATGATTGTAACTCATGTCTTCATATACATGAAAACACATTAATGGTATGTTGACTTTTAGGAAGTCAAATGCTTGAGGAAAGAAGCATGCAAATCCATAAAGCCTTTTCCTGTTTTCCACGAGATTGTTAAATGAAATTATATTTGGGTTGTAGCCCAGTGGTAAGAGGCAAAGCCTCTTTGGGGAATGACTCAGGTTCAAATCCTGGGCAAGGTGAAAAATAAGGAGAAGAGAAATTAGCCGTTCAAAAAAAAAAAATATTCTTATTCTTATAACATTAGTTGGTAAAAGAAACAATTTTAAGTTGAAACAATATTCACATGATTAGTACATATAATTTGATATATTGCATCATTGTACCAGTAAACATTTAGGATGTTTTATAAACTATAAAATCGTCTTTTACCAACATAACAAGTAAATAGTTGTTATTTATAACTCTAGGTAAGAGTTATTTACATCAACATCATATCCATCGCCATTTTTAGTGGAATCTCAAATTATTGACTTTAGAACAACTAATTGTATATTATTCAACCAAACAAAAAGTCTCTTTTTCCTAATTTTCACATCTAATATATAAAAATAAATCAATAATAGATCAACATTGTTTTATACGACCATAACCCAAAATTATTATTACATTATAGTGAAAGAAACCGATGCATTGCGGTGGGGTATCAAATTTTGTAAGGCTCCATTTCAATGATTTGCATATTGCACTATGTATAAAAGAAACTGATCATGAATAGTTCTTTCCACACGTGTCTCTCTTCCGCGTGTTCTCACCTCACACCCTCACGCCTTCTCCCTGCCATGTCTCCCACCTCTTGCCTTCCCTAAATACTTTCCTCTGGAAAAAAAACCTAGTCGTGCTATGTACATGTATTGTTATATTATACATCATAGTTGACATGTCACTAAAAATTAATAAATTTTACATTTACAGTGAACAAGATTAAGAAAATATATAGTTTTAAAAAAGATGATAAAAGTTAACTCGAATCAAATAAATACGATATCCTTTAATCGAAAACGGTTGTGCCGAACAAATGGACATGAACCAAAACACATCGATGAGAATGACTTGCTTGTTTAACTCTTACAAAATGTGGCAATTTAAAAACATAAGATTGGAACTCTTTCTAGAAATGATGTGTTCTTCGAAGAGTTGAAGGAACCATGTATTCATGATTGGAAAAATGAAAGAAAAGAATTGATATTAAAAAACTGGGGTCCATGTTAAGTGCAATATAGGTCAACCATTAATGTTCCCATTTATGAGACCTACCATCTTTTATGTTCATGGATCATGTTTAAATTCTATTTAAATCAACCCGTTAAGTCTTCAACTTAAATAGCTAGCTAGCTAGCTAGCAAAATTGTTGCAAGTGATTTCATGTCATAACTCCTATGGTTCATCGAAAAGAAAGTTATTCAAAGTAAATTATTGTTTATCATACCAAGGGTTATGATCAAATACACAGTAAAAAATGGGAAGTCGTATATAGGATATCAAACTAAGACCGAGTGAACTCATCTAAACGGCATTAGAATCGTCTCATCGAACCCTACGATCTTGGTTTTTAGGTTTTCAGTTTTCTAGATGTTTAACGTGTAGCTTTAAGAATTTGTGTTATATCATTGTATCTTTTATGTTGCATTGTGTCTTTTCTTTATTTTCATCATTGTGTCATTTCTGTGATTCATTGTGTCTTTTTTACTCACCATTGTGCTATATTTATTGGCATTGTGTTATATTTTGTGATCCATTGTGTTTTTTTGTATCATTTTCATCTTTATTAAACTGTGTAAAATAACTTGACCCATCATACCAAACACAAAATTATATAAAACTGTATCGGTCAGCTTAGCCAATAGGCTAGTTTATTATTCTAATGAATCTTAGGGCTTAAAAATTCCTTAAGTTTTTTCCTATATTTACATCTTATTGTAACACACATGGAAGCTTATACATTACAAATTTACAATACCCTACTAACTAATGCGTAAAATAAGTTTTAAATTTTAATAATTTTTTCACCGTAAGTCTTCCACGTGACCACCATTATATATGTATTATTGAAAACTTTGGTGAATAGTGTCAGCCCCTCTCCCATTGGTTGAGAGGGGCGGTGGCCTTTATATTTTTTTTTTAAACCTTGGTAAACCATATATATTAATGGTTTGAGTTGAAAACATAAGTGTGTTGGTGGTGGAGTGGTTTTGTTGTGTGGGTTGGTTGTGCAAGGTCCCAAGTTCGAGTCTTGGGGAGGCGGCTTGGTGGTTTTTTTTTTTTTTTAGACTTTGTTAAACAATATATATTAATGGTTTCAGTTTAAAACATAAGTGTGTTGGTGGTGGAGTGGTTTTCTGTTGTGGTTTGGTTGTGCAAGGTCCCAGGTTCGACTCTTGGGGGAGGCGGTTTGGTGGCTTTTTTTTTCCTTTTTAGACTTTGATTTTTATTTTTTTTAACCTTTGTTAAACAATATATATTTATGGTTTCATTTTAAGAGACAATATGTGTTGATGGTGGAGTGGTTTGTGGTGATGTTTTCTTAGCCAAGGTTCAAACCTTGGGGAGGTACTTTCTTTATTTTTTCCATTTTAACAAGTGTTTTTTTGTTTTTTAAATATTAAATTAAAGTCAGTGACAAAGAAAAACGTAATTATTTTTTTTAAATGAGTATAGGTAGGCCGGGGCTATAACGAAAGAGGAAAGAAAGTGGTGAAAATTGTGTTTTGCGATGCTATGTTATACCTAAACAATACGGTGACCGTCAATGTCCGGAAACGCGCAGCGAAGCGCGCGTGGGAATTTACCTATTATACTATGTATTAATTTAGAATGAGGTGAATAGTAACTTTCACAACATTATTTCATATTAAATATAAGTGATTTCACATTAAAACACAAATTGATATGGTGGTGTAGTGGTATGAGGTGCATTCCTCAAATGAGTGGTCATGGGTTCAAAACTTGGCTCAAGCACTTTAATTTATTTTTAGTTTCCATAGCATTTTTAACATTAAGTATGATTCAAACATTATTTCATATTAAATAAAAGTAATTTCACATTAAAATACAAATTGACATGGTGGTGTAGTGATATGAGGTGCATTCCTCTAATGAGAGGTCATAGGTTCAAAACTTGGCTCAAGCACTTTACTGTATTTTTAGTTTTCATAGCATTTTTTAATATTAAGTATGATTGGTTTCATATAAAACCATAATTTGGGTTGGGTGTGTAGTGGTTTGAGGTGCACTTCCTTAATGAGAGATCACAGGTTCAAGGTTGGTAGATGGGCATTTTTTTATTTGTTTTCCACATTGTCGCATTGGTACCTTAATAAACCAAAACAATAATGACAGCGAACGCGCGGCAACGCGCGCGGGAAC
The DNA here is from genome assembly GCA_030844895.1 of Ambrosia x helenae. NCBI lineage: Eukaryota > Viridiplantae > Streptophyta > Magnoliopsida > Asterales > Asteraceae > Ambrosia > Ambrosia x helenae. The sequence goes on from JAUTDX010002978.1 coordinate 27,902, forward strand.
CTCACTAGTTAATATTCAATTTAGAGTTAATTTAAAGTTTTCGAGCAACTTTTTAGCTATGTAACGTCTAATTAGTAATTAGTTTTGTATTAATAATTATTTATATTTCATGAGTAAAGATCAAATACAAAGTGTTTTTTTGGTAAGAACCATGAGAATCAAAGGGGATAAAAAAAATTTATTTTTTTAGAATTTTTTTTCCTACGTGCTTAAACATACTTTCTAGATGAATAATACAAAAAAAAAATAAAAAAAAAATTTAGTGTAATTACGTCATTAAAGTAAATACATTAGTTTACACTAAAGTAATTATGTAATTACTCTACACCAAAAAAAAATTTAATTTTTTTTTTAGTTTTCAATACTATAATACATGTTTAACAATATGGGAAAAAAAAATTTGAAAAAAAAAATAAAAAAAATATCTCATTTGATTCTCACAGTTCTTACCAAAAAAACAATTTGTACAAGATCTTTACTCTATATTTCATATATGAGAAAGTATTGGGTACAAAGTCCCTTAACATACAAAGTGTAAGAAGCCACAAAATGTTGCCACGTGGAACTTGTCTGTTATATCATAACAACTGATGAGAGGGGTAGTATAGTCAATTGCATATATCAATTAATCACGTTCATTATCAAATCCCTGTTTTATCGTGATACAATATTTAAATTTCATAACTGATTCCATAATATACGATTATCAATTCTTACCATATTCAAAAAACTACAATCATATTCGATCACTGGTTCAAAATTTTTACGAAAATCATAATCAATTTGCCGAGTTCTTCATCATGTTCAGTATGTACTCTGTTTATATTGTTTCAATTAATCGTGATCTTACTCTTAATTGTGTTTTCAGATCTAAACAATGAACCTGAATTCTTAATCGATGAAGAAAATGAAGTTGTTGATCCTAAACAACGAACATGAAATCATAATCGGAGAAGAAGATGATGTTGTCGATGCTCATAGTCTGAATTTTGAAGGTTAGTTTATACTATTTTGATTTATATTAGCAGATCACAAAAAACAGAGATGAACAGAGTTTTGAGGTTACTGCTTGGTTTAACATGCGTTTTATTATGTTTAACATGCGTTTTGAGGTAACTGCTTGGTTTATAGAAATGATTTTTATTCAAATGCGTTTTATTATGTTTAACATGCGTTTTGAGGCAACTGCTTGGTTTTATAGAATTTGTTTTTATTCAAATGCGTTTTATGATGTTTTAACATGCGTTTTGAGATTTGTTATATAAATCCTTACATGTGCATGTGAATGCTTACTATTATGTGCCTTTTTATAGTATGAACATGTCATTTTGTCATTAAAATTAGATTTTATAGTTGTATGTTTTGTGTTTTATGACAGATCTTTCTAAGAAAGATGTCCCCATTGATGATCAAACTCCAATATACAAACCTGTTGTTGCATCTTCATTGAAACCAGAAGATGCAATGAAGATGAAAACGAGATGAAAAATACATTGTTACAAGATGAAAACAAAGAAGTTGAAAGTGCTGAAGACCATGGAAATGAACACCAGGCAGATGAAGAACAAGTTGTTGATGAGTGATTTTTTTTTCAGTAATGCGTTTTATGTTTTTATGCATGCGTTTTGGTATATACTGAATAGTTTGCACATCTTCTCTGTTTTTTACAAATGCGTTTTATGATCATATCGAATGCGTTTTACTAATACATCACATATATATTTCATTTCACATCAAACCAAAAGCTTTTTCAAGCTTTTACATACATTATCCATATATATTTCATTCCACATCAAAACAAAAGCTTTTTCAAGCTTTTACATACATTGAAAACTCTGATGACTAAACCTCTGATGTGTAACAGCTGATGGAATAAACTATGTTTGCTTGAATCATCTGTTGGAGCCTAAGTGTTGTTGACTCCAACAGACCTTGTATCTTCAGACCTTTGGTAGACAGTGGTATTTATGTATTGGTTTTACATCACCAGTTAAATAGATTTCCATATATCAAATGCGTTTTAGTATTTATTGAATGCGTTTTAATATGATTCATACAAAACATCAAATGAAACATGCATTTTTAATACCAAAAGAGACATTCAGGTCTAACACTGTAACATTCAACAATGTAAAGATGCAAAATTAACAAACTTATCAATCTTAAAACTTTTAGCTCATATTATCTACTCGCTTTAGCACCTTCGTGTAAACGTTTTCCATCATCTTTACCAACCTTGATGTATCCCCCGCAACATTCTCGTCAACCCTATTTGATGTATTGTCTCCAACAATTTCATCAATAACATTGTCCCAAGCAACATACTCATCAAGTATGTTTGATGTAGCATCTTCGACATTTACACACTGTCAAAAAATAAATACATGCGTTTTAAGTATTACCAAATGCGTTTTATGGATAAACAAATGCGTTGATTGATAACTTCTGATGAAGTGTTTGTAACTACTGAAGAAGAAGTTAATAACTACTGCTGAATCAAACCACTGATGGCCTAACTTCTGATGAGCAAACTACTGATGAACATTTACAAATGCGTTTTACTTTTTTGAACATTGATACACATGCGTTTTACTTTTTCTTGACGACCAAACCACTGATGACCTAACTTCTGATGAGCAAACCATTTTACACTGATTTTGTCCATTTTTTTCATCCAAACCTGCAGAAAACATAACATGCGTTTTACTCATTATGCATGCGTTTTACTATATTTTTTTCATCAGACCGTGTTTCATTTCGTGGTTCTGTTTTAAGACAAAAAAACATGATATATTTCAATACAACTCATCAACAACCTTATTCATCATATTAACAAAAACGCCTTTTATAACTTTAGCAAAACGCATTCGATTTTTGCACTATAATGAATCACATCAAAAAACGCCTTCTTTAAAACTTAAAAACGCCATCACTAATGCAATGGATCAGTGATGGCGTTTTTCAAATCAGACCATATCATATCAACAACATATATACAAAAACGCCTTTACTAACAATTAAGAACGCCATCATTAAATCAGACCACTAAACCATCTTCTTCAACATTCATGTAAACGACTAACAAAATAGCATAAAACCTATCATCTTCATATAAATCATACCTGTATTAGTTGGTTTTGAAGCCCTGTCATGACACAACTTACTTCTTCTTTCTCGTGCTTCACCTGTTTTAGGGTTTTAAAACCAACGATTAGCAACAATTATTGTTCGATTATTGACATACGATCAAAAATAAACTAAAAACATGATCAATTCCTTACTTGATTTGCGTTTTGGAGCCATAATTCTTCTCTGATCAGTGTTATTTTCGAGTGCTCTGTTTTTTTTTTTTGTTAACAGAGAATGATGTTTGTGTGAGTTATTAGGGCGAATTGTTTGATTGTGTGTGTTTAATTTTTTTGATTATAACCGTCCATAAATGAGAGTGATTTGGGCGCTAATATTAAAAAAATTCAAATTACTAGAGTTGTAATTTGTCTGATTTACCCTCAACTTGATAACTGCCATTAATGAGAACGCGTGTAATTAATGTACGAGGTTGTTGTTATAAAAAGCAGAAGGTGGGAGATGGAGGGCCAGGATCCCTTCTTACACTTTGTATTTTAAGAAGACTTTGTACAATAGCCTCTCTCTTCATATATTAAGAAAATAACTAATCTCTAAAATAGTATACATAAACAAAGGAGAGGACGGGTGTTAATATATAATGGAAAGGGTGTTAAAAGTTATAGAAAACGACTTGTTTTTAAAAAGTTAATGATTACTTTTTATAAAAAATATTATATAATGGGGACGTCGGGTTTGAATAATAAGAAAACTTGATGTTACTTATTTACACGTGTGGATATATACAAACTAAATAACATGTGCTAAGCTCTTTTAGTTTTGCTATCGTTTTCTAGGATAAGAAAATCATATAATATAACCAATTAAACTTTGGGGTGTAGTTCAAAAACTTTACTTTTTAAGTACTTGAAAATTGTTTTTGTTAGTGAAATTAAAATTTGTAAGGAGTAGGTTATTTTTATTTTATTTTTTCAAATTATTATTTAAATGAAGGAATTGAAATCAATCTGTCAATTATCAGCATAACCATCTTTGTCTTTAATCTAGCTTACATCAGGTGGTGTTGACGATGTTAGAATTCTTTCAAGCTAGGTAATTGAGTGAATAAACTCCAATTTCAATAGATTTCTCAATTAAACATGTTAATAACGAAACATAGATCCCAATTTTAACAATTTATACAAGCTATAAATACAATAAGAAATAGAACCCAGATTCCAGTTCTTTTTAATTATGCAACCCAAACCCATCTAAGTGTTTTTTTAAGTCATTCAATTTATTTTATATTAAAAAAACCAATCAAATTTCATTATTAATCATGTAAACAAAGTTTTGTTTTTAATAACAATATTTTATAAACTTAAATACTATATAACTTTGGATTTGCAAGAATTTAAGCCACAAATGGTACAACACAATAGAATTCAACCACCGGGTCATGAATATTTAAACATGGTTAGTTTTTCATTTGGGGTTCATGTAAAGGTATCAAGGAGATACTTTTAGTTAATGATTTTTTATCAGTTGTAAATTCATTTCTTTTATATTTTATAACTTGAAAATTAACATATGGATGTTTTCAGAGTTAATTATTGTGCCCTTTGCCTTTGACACGTTTGGAGTTCTAGCGCCCGAAGCAATTCGGTTCTTGGAAAGATTACAAAAGGTGGTGCAGAGTAACTCCCCAGACCCCAGCGATCAAGGACTCACGTTTTATTTTTAATAGAGTTGGTTTTGCTATTTAAAAAGGGGTAGCGGCGCAACTTGTAACCCGTTTACCCATCACTTACTTGTAAACCTTGTTGGTTTGTAAAATGAAAGTGATATAAATTATAAAATGTCAGAAAAAGGAATTCAAATGAAAGCCATGTATAGTGGAAGTGACAATACTTTTTTTATACATATCAAACTATGCTTAGTGGGTGTGAATCTGCCGACCACCTCAGCAAGCCCCGATGTTAAACCACGGTAACCAATCACCAATTTTATTTTTTTAATTTTTTCTTTTTTTTTTTTTAATTTTTATGTAACCGTTACAACTTTGTTAAATGATGAGTTGGTTAAAATCCCACTATCTATGTGTTCTTATACTTTTAACTAACTCACTATGCATAGGCTTATAAAATACTAATTTATCATTTGCATAACACACAGGTTGCCTAAAAAGGCCTCTACTTAAATGTAAGAAATACCTGAAATATGATATAGTAATGCATAAAAGTAATAATAATCATACAATCTCGCTCGTGTAGATTTTCGTTACACAATTATCTGTGGCTTGCTACTTGGTTGAACATTCGCTACTAGGCGAAAACAAAAAGGTGTTCATTCATAACTATATTACGATCGGGCGAAGAGTGGAGATGATTAAGGAAGAGACGTTTATATGGATAAAAAGTAGCTCCACATACTATGTCTTAAGTTGGAATAGGCAGTATGGTTTTAATATCTAAAGACGTAATTAGCAAAATGTAATCCCTCTTAGGATTTCCAGCACTTTGATGAACTCATTTTTGTTTGCTTTTTTATAGTGTGATGTTAAAAAAAATAAAATAAAGATAGCTATGAATATTATACTGTTTTCCTATACTAGTAATTAGATTTACCATATTGATGTTTTATCGTCTACTTTAGAAGCTCGCCCTCGCCTAGTCACTTAAAAAGGTTAGATCAGATTTGGTGGTATTAAAAGTAAAACATGCTATTAAAATATGTGGCCTATCATTAAACATTAATGCAAACATAATAGGTACGTTTTTAACATTTTTTAACACATCAATAATATATACTACTGGGAATACCCGCGCGTTGTTGCGGATATTTATGTCCTCCCATACCCATGTAAGATTAGTTCATGGGTTAACCACTTACTTTTCCTTTAATTATATTGTTATTGTTATCATGTGATGTGATGTGATTATTGACTTTTGGTACTTATCTCGTTCCATCCATGAGAACATGATCACCATGGTCACACAATGCACAAACCAATCAAATAGTCCTTCAACTTCATCATCAGATTCTTCGTTGAGCTAATTATCGTCATAAGATGCAATGATTTTGGACTTCTTTGTTACATTAGCCCTAAAATAAAAATAATAAAATTAGTAAGTTTTGTAAAATAAAAAATTGCCATCCACTTGATAAATAACATCTGATAATCCAGCTTTCGGTAGCTCCATACGCCACGCTTGGCCGTCTTGTTTACAAACTGAGGTGAGCCAGTCAAGTTTCAAGTTTAATACTCAATATATGACATTGGTTACACATGTATAACCATGAACATGCGCACCTATGAACGTGTCCAGATTACTTGGATGTATCCTCCTTTGTTTTTGTATTTCCTTTTCACTCATTGAGTCATTTATCCATAAAAACTCCTTGTAACCAAAATATGTCATTGTAATCAAACTCACTAAAATGAGCACAAACAGCAATATCATGTCAAAATTCCCAGATTTTTTTTCAATATTCCATAAGATAACAAGGGTGAGACAAAAAGCATATGACTTGTACACTTGTATATCCTTGTTGGGTAGTGGAAGCGTAAGAAAAAACAGGTGGGTTAGGCGGGCTGTGTAACGAGTCATAATAATGATAAACTCATTATGTCCATAATTCGCTTGTTTAAATCTATGTCAAATATCACAAGAATCATAGCATGCAATAATTCATCTAAGGTTTTGTATAGAATGATTTTGAAGTACAAGATTAAGAATAAACTTCAATCCTTTTAACGTCTTTTGTTTTTATCTGGTTTATATATTTTGACCCGTTACGAATAAAGCCCAAATTGACCCAAGTATAACTAAACGAAATGAAATTCCCACCGTTGGCAATCGAAAAGTAACCTGGAATGTTGAAACTTGGTGTTCGTGTAGTACTTTGTCTTTTCTTCTTTTTCGCGTTTGAACATGATTTTACATATCTGGCTCCTTTATTTTGAGAAATAATGTCTGACCTGGAACTACAGATTTTCGAAGGTGCAAGTCTGATTCATCAGTTTTGATTTTCCTCTTATAATAAGAGCTGCAAGAAAAAATTCCAATACCAAATTGATTTTTAGTTAATCTTTTAAATCATGGCCACTACTGTGATAAGTACTAAGTAGCATGTACTTCATGGCACAACCAATCCTTTTTTCACGGTTTGACACTTGCATCTTGCTACAACATTTTAAAAAACAATCAGAAAAAAGTTTATCGTGGTTCAAACTGCAAATATATAAATGTCATTGGTAATATTACCTTTTTAGAGCATTTTTCTGTAAATTGGCATTCACCAACATGACATGTTTCTGGTCACAAATAAGTTGGGAAGCTTTCTACATAAACAAGAGGCAAAATGAAGTATAAAACTTGTAGATCAAAATTATTGTAGAAGTCGCATTTTAAATGCACATGCTCGTTAGCAATAAAATAAAATAAATAATTAGCAATATTACACAAGCAGGCAATGAGATGATATTCCTGATTCTTGCATCTTACCTTCTTGTCACATATATAATATTTCAAATACATAATAAATAATTACTCAAAGAAAATTATCAAGAAAACTACTGAATAGGAACTACTATTAGAAAGCACACCTCACAACATTTTCGTTTACAACCATGGCGTCCACAATCCCACACTCCTTAGCGCTTGAAGCGATACGCGCAGCACAAGCGGCGCTTGCTGTTTGTATCCCGGTTTACGGTAATAATCGTTGGATTTTTTGGATTTTTCCGAATTGAATCGGTGGGGTTTCTGATAAATTGTAGAAAGCTAGAGTTTGGGAGATGAAGATGGTTGAACGATTTAATGGAACATCCTTTCCTCTCCTCGCCAGTTTTCTCGTAAGTGAGCATTTAAATGGCATTGGAACTTTCCGTTTCATAAAGACACAAGAAAGTGAATGAATGTTGTGTATTGACTGTATTCATTGTGAGGCCACCGAAAGCCATCATTCATTCTCTGAACACTTAACTGAAGACAATAACGACGGTTTCAAAGACTTAACTGTTGACGCTTCAATTGCACGAAGCTTCAATGAGTTGTCTTGAGTATTCAAGAGCAGGGTAAGTATTGAATGGTGCAATTGATAATCAAAAGTTAACGGAAAATGGTTAGTGCTATGGTTATGGTTACTTTATAGGAATGAAAGGATGAAAGGGTTGTACAAGTTGTATTAGTGACTTGTACATAAGGGCATAGATGGAAGAAAGTGGTAAAAGTTAGGGATTTATATATGAGACCTTTTGTATGCCATCTTAAAATGATGCTGAAATTACCTTCTTATCCATCCCTCCTCCTTAATAAGGTAACATAGATAATGTATATTAAGTTTAATGGACAACGATTCCCAACCTAAGCGGTCGAGGTGAGGTAGGTAGGTTTTCTTGAAGGTACGCGGTTTGAATCAGATAGACGGTTGAACTTATGTCTCAAGGGTCGAACTCCTTTCTAGTTTATTATAGCGTGTCTCAAGTCTGAATAAAAAGATGAGAGTTTATAACAATATAATTTATCAAAGGCCATGGAATTTTAATCGTTTTGGCATTCAAAATGGTTGAGCCAGCCTACTCTCAAAAGAATCTATTTCTAATAAATAAGTGACCGCTCGCATCACGTATAACAATATTGTTAGCTATAACAACTTAAGGTATACATAATCTGTAAATAATATAGATTTATAAAAAAAGTTCAACAAATTCAATCAAATAGTCGGTTGGGTTAATTATATGAACCACGTTTAGTTAAGTCAATTTGACCTACCAGATTCGAAAATTTCAACATTTGGCCGTGACTTATAAGAAATTTGATTGTCTGTGAAATGGGGAACCCGTAAGAAAAAGAAATCTTGGACCTGCCACTGTTTTTTACGTCTACTTTTTGTTCAGTTTATCTTTATATACGCTCTGATGTAAATTTTGTTCAAATTACTTGTTTTCTTTTATAACAATGTAACTTTTTAGTGACTTTTGAATATGCAGTAACGACGTGGTTTTTTTATCGTCACATTCGGTATATATTTATTTTTATCTGTGTTTTGAACCCGCATATTGTAATCCATTAGTATAGTGTGTTTCATAAGGCCAAGGGATGTGGGGGACGTCCCTGGCCTGACAAGGCCCGGCAGGGACCATTCACACCGCCCCTTGGGCCTATCCCCGTCCTGACCAGCTTCCACAAGACGAAGGGGCTGTTTGGTAAACCTCTTAATGAGGCTCTGAACCATTCAGCGCTGAATGATTCAGCATTTAGCACGTTTGTTTCAACTTCCGAATGGAATGGTTAAGGCTGATCCATTAAGACTTGGGATGTTGCTAAACCATTAAGCACTCAACCACATATAAACCACTCCATTTTTACTTACCATACCAATGTGAGACAAGAAGACGAACCATTCAGAGGTCCAACTTAATGATTCAACACTTAATAAATCAAATAACCCCGAAGGCGACGAGGCTACTTTTTCAACTTGGACCGTTGGAAAGGGAATTTAATTGGGGGAGGGGGGCAATGGTCAAAAAGCGGTAACTTATTTTAAAAATTAAAAAAAAAATACAATTTTACATATATAAATACCAATCACCCCCATTTTTTAAAACACACTCACCTACAAGATGACACATCATTGAAAACCAAACACGTGCCTTTGAACCAAAAAATTGCGTTATTGTATGTATGCTTGTATCTTGTTGCATAATATGATCCTCGAAGACAAAGGCACGCCCATTTGTAAGTATGACGAAACGCAAAGGAGGCGGATAATGTTCCGGTTAACAAAAAACAACAAGATTTAATCCCGTTCTCGTTACATAACGCATACACACATCAAAATCTCCAATCAAACTTAGTTGAATATATTTGAAACTTCGGACACAACAACTAGTTTATTTGTAACCTTTTTTTAATCTCAAGTAATATTGTATTTTTTAGTAGTGTTTTTTTTTAAATTAATGTAAGCTATATTACTAATTTTAGAATTAAATTTAATTTTACTTTTTTAAAAATTGAATATTAATTTTATTTTTTTTATTTTTTTGGATAAACAAATCATCATTTACATTTTTTTTAATCCATAAATTATTATTATTCCCAGACAAAGAAAATTACATTAAGATAACGGGCAGGCGGGCAACAAGCTGCGCCGCTAACCCTTTCTGAATAGCAAATCCTAATCTACTAAAAACGTAACCCTGCCCACCCGAAGCCGAGACACTACTATGAATAACCCGCTGTACCCTGGTCAGGAAACGGGTAGCCTCTGGTGCCAATGAGCCAAAGGTATCAAAAGCCAATGGTACAAAAACGTGTTGGTTCTCCTCGCAGGCTTTAGCATGTTTTTCTACCTTCTTTGCCTCTGCTTTCCGCACCGCTTGCCCTACTACGAAGCCACTATCCCTTAACCCAACTAGGGGAGATACACCCGTCAGGTCAACACAAGCATGCTTCCCCCCGGTCCACCCAAAGACAAGGAGATCTGCTGGACGTAGGGTGGATCTCCCTTCTGCTGGATCCGAGAGGAAGTTCACAGGGGCCTCCTTTTTGGCTGAGATCCCAGCACGTCTTAAAATGTCCCACAGAATGTCTCTAACCCAATCATGCCGATATTTGAAACCGGGTAACTCCTTACAATGAACCGCATGTTCCCCGTATTCATCCAGGCAGGCCTTACGACAAATCGGACAAATTTCATCCTTCTGGTACATGGGGATCATCAGACGATATTTAAGAATGGCCCTGTATTCAATAGCGGACTTGCTTTGGCCTAAACCTTCAATCGGGATAACAGTCAGGAATCTTGGGCGTGGGGGCTTTGCAAGCATTCAATAACTGCCCTCTGACGGGGGGACAGACCAAAAACTTCACCCATGCTCTGAGCGATTTTGCCAAAAAGGGTATTCGCCAAAGGTTTTTGAGGCTTTGGGGGGGGGGTGTCCTTGTTAGAAAAACCGCCAATATCAAAACCTTGGAGATAGTCATTTAGCTTTTCGAGGGCCTGCACGTAGTCCAAGTCTGCGCCGAGAACCCCGTTATTTCGTAGGATGTGGTCTTGAAGATAGGAGCCCTAATCCTCCCATACGCATCGGCAAAGACGCCATCCGCCACTGTAGGTCACCAAAAAAAGGCCCCCCACATACCACTATGTCTTCAATGGCTTCCCTTAGACCCTTGTCAAAACATGACACTGCTTCATCCATCATGGGGGTTGGCAGGTCCGTAACCCAAAAAGCAACTTAGCAACCCCCATACAGGACCTGAGCAAGAGGAGTTCACTCTGGGAGGAGGCCGATTTTTCATACCCTAGGACCATCTTTCGGGTGATGGTCCTACCCTATACTGACGTGACGGATAATGTGAAAGACTATTCCGAATGAGTGGCCTCCTAATAGCCTAATATAAAAAAGAACTACAAACAAAAGTGGTAATGAAAATGAAGTAATTTAACAAAAAAAGTTCGAGCATTTAATATTATATTGATTAATGTAGTTATTGATATAAATAGTCTCCAGCCCAAAATTAGTAAACGATCATTATCAAAATAAACTAATTATTAATTGCGACATTATACAATCATTCAAATTTAAATAAATCGTAGTAGTTATTTCGGTTCATATTTTGTTTTCACTAGTTGTTTTGGTCTTTTAACCTTCTTGCAAACCCCATGCTCAATGAACTTACGTTTTTTTCTCCTTATTTCATTAGCTAGCAAGTATTGTACATTTGTACTTTTGTTTGACATTCACATGTTATTTAAGGGTATTTTTAAGTCAAAAAAAAAAAAAAAAAAAAAAACTTAACTTTTAGACGAAAAACTAACCAATTCATATTTTTGTGTCCTAAAGTTTATTAATGGAATGAAATGGATAGAAAATAAGTAATGGAAAGAAAATAAATAACGGAAGAAAGTATAAAAATGAAAGGAACACATATAAGGTTTTATCATCCCCCCCCCCCCCCACTACCCAATTTTCGCTCACAAGTTCTGATTATATAGTATTCGTATAGAATTTTTAGGTATATACGGTTTCGATCTCCCGAAACTAGTGATTTCTGACCCCCTGAAGTCTCGGGTCAAGCTTCGCCATCAACCACAAAATCCAATGAGAGCATAACAATAAAACTATATATTTTTTTCTCTACTTTTAACTCGGTAACACAATAAATCTTACTTCAGTTTCCCTTCCTTGAAACTCATGAATACGAAATGAAATTATATCTTTCATTTCCAGTCTCTTTCTTTTTTCTATTAAATCACTTTCCACAAATCTCAAGTTTAAATCCGATTTCAACCGGGTTTTCCTTGACACCGAAAATTGTGGGCTTGGGCTACTTAGTACTCTTTGTGATAGCAAACGTATCGAGTCGTCTTTTACCATTGGGTTACTCATGCTATCAAACTTTTATTCGTCGGTCATTTGAAAAGAAAAAAAAAAAACTCAAAAAATATCTACACATATAGAAAACGTAAACAAGTAGATCTCATTTAATTGTGTAGATCCACTTTCATTAAAGAAATTAATAATAATAACAATAACAAGGGAGATGAAGAAAGATGAGTCACATGGCTTCATCAGAGACAAGAAAATGTCCGTAAACTTCACTCCTCTCTTCTCTACTGTACGCCGTCAACCAGATCTCTCTCTAACATACTCTCTCTCTCTAACACACACACTCTCTCTCTACATGACCTGCTTTCCAGAGTATATCACATGAACTTCTCCTAATCTACCTCCATTGCTATCATTTGATCTATCTATCCATCTATGATCATGAATCGAACCTCTTCCAGAGACTCACTCATCACTCGTAATCTCCATCACAATAATAATAATAATAACAATAATAATGTTATGAGCAACGGAGTGTTGTCACACAGACGAGGTATGCCGTTAACGAAAAACAACTCCGTTGAGAATTCTAACGGCAGCAATCATACGGATCTCTTCTCTCGTAATCGCACCAGTCTACCTGTCTCATCTTCTGACGAATCTGACCGTACGTTTTTTCTTCTATCTGATTTCATAATAATATTATAGGTTTTAGTAATTTAAAGTTATAACGGTAGTTGTTCTGATGAATCGGAATGTAGTTTAGTGTTTTCTGTTGTCTAATTTGATATTATTGTATGTTTTGGTACTTAATTTGTTAGATTTGATTGATCTGCAATACGATTTTCATTCGATCGGCAAAATTTTTATAACTATAGTTACTCTAGCGTCGGTTTCAGGTATTTGGAGGAGTAATCCTCGGGACGACGTCGTTTACGCTACTATTTACTTCAATGATATGATAGGTTTTAGTACTTATCGTTAGATTTACTCATCAACGGACGAATCTGACCGTACGTTTATTATTTTCTATTTATTGCTATCTAATTTGAAAAGATTAAGGTTTAATTACTTAATTTGGTTAGATTTGATTGATTGCGATGCGATTTACGGACGATCGGCAAATTTTGATAACGATTGTTATTCTAGCGTCGGTTATCTTCGGAACGACGTCGTTTATGCTACTATTTGTTTCATTTTATTATGTTAGGGTTTCGGTTGTTTATAAATTGTTTACTTATTGCTACTAATTACTGTTTTCTGCTTTCCGATTTAATAGTATTTTATAGATTTTCAGTCAATCGGCACATTTTGATAACGATAGTTACTCTGGCGTCGGTACACGTATTTTGAACAATAATCTTCTGGACGACGTCGTTTACGATACTAGTTTCGTTTTCCGACATGTATTTTGTCTTATTGTACCTGTTATAATAATAATATGCTTTTGCTTTGGATTTATGCTAGGGTTTTGATTGCTATTAAGTTGTTTAATTGTGGCTACTAATGGTTAGATTTAGCTTAGTGTTTTTGTATTTATGTGATTAATGAGGTTTAAATTTGGATTTGTTTAGTGCAAGCGAGATTAGCGAGGCTTTCGGTTGGATCAGCAAAGCCTGCTAAAAGTATATTAGATGACTTGCTCTCGTCTAACGAAGGGGGAAAGAATGATTACGATTGGTAAGTTTTCTGTTAACTTGTTTGGACGCTGATCTCGCCTTTAATTCAGATCCAGCATCTTTCACTTAGTGTAGTCTGTTGAATTTTATATCTTGTTAATGAGAAAGTAAAACTATACAGTTTAGACTAATTTAACTACCGGTTTGTGTTAATTATTAGCTGATATCATTTAACAATTCAAGTTTAGAGCGTGATTGAGGCAAAGTGGAAGCGCGAGAGTAAAACAGAAATTATTGAGAGAAAATTGATATATTGTTGGAAGGGCAAATCTGAATTTGGCAGGTCTGGCCAGATTTAGGAAAACTAAAATTGGCTGTATAGGAATCAAGTTAAGTGAATAAATAAACACATAATTGCTGAAATGAATTATTTACGTGTTTTTACAATTAAAAAGAAATAAAGTTGAACAGCTAAAATTGTGGAAAACGGATGAGTTTGAAAACGCAGCTCTAGATGATGAAATTGGGACCCAAGGGTTGGGACAAACCTCCATAGGGGATTTAGTTTTTCACATGATCCGGACTGCTGTGACATGTCTATCCATTATTTATAGGCCCTTAGCTCCAAATGTAGTGCAAATATGGCCTTTTAAAGCTTATGAGCTCTCTAGCTCTTGGATAAGTTCCGTGTTGTTGGTCGATGTTGCTACGCCTTACCTGTGTCAGACAACTTTCTTTTAGTGCCATTTTTTTGCGTTGGTTGTTCATCTCTATTTTGCAAGAATTTTCTTGTAACATATAATAATTGTTAGTAAGACGTGAATGATCATGGTCTCCACTACCATTTAAAAGTCCATGCTTTGGCATCTATAGGTTGCTTGCTACCTTTTTAACTGTGAATATATTTTGACATTTTAGTAAGTGGAACCGGATTGTATTTAGGCTTTTAATCTCTTTAGTGTTGGGCAAAGAATCAACTTTGCTGTATAATCATCTTCAAACCACGTCGATGCCCATCTATTTCGAGTGCTCTCCAAGAAATGAAATTGACCCCATAATATTCAATAACTGATTTGACATGATATACATCAAAATTAATAGTTTTATTGCAAGGCGAGTGGATGACTGATAGGTGAATGTCACAATCGTTGGACATAATAAAATTTGTTTTATATTTTTTTCTTCCCTAATTTATGAAAATATCATGTTTGAACCAGGAAAAATGATGTACCCTATTTACTGTTTACAGGCTTCTCACGCCTCCAGGAACTCCTCTCGTTCCTTTGGATGCAAAAGAATCACAACCGAAACCTGTCACTGCAAGAAGCAGGTCTTCAGTTAGATCAAGTTCTATAAACAAGACATCAAGGGTTCGTGTTTTTTTTTCACTTGATTACACCGTTTGCTTATACAACATGTTCTGCATTTGATCCTTGGTCAAACTGCATGAAAGAAAGAAACTTTATACTTCTTTCCTGATTTTTGCAACCGAATTAAAATTATTCGAATTGCCTAAACCAACTACACTTTATTACCTATTTTAGCAACCAAGTTACTTCTTATTGCTGAATGTAGCAACAAATGATATGTTGAACCTGTAATGTTTGCTTAATTTTCAAAATTGTTGACGTGGTATCTTATTTGTCATTTTAGTGTATCACATATATGTCTTGTGGCATCTTATGTGACATTTAATAAGGTTTTTAAAATATAAACTCTAAACAAGATCATTTCAAAGTTGTTAATTTTTTTTTTCATATCCATATTTGCATATGTTTGATGGCTAGCATCGCATAAACCAGTGACCCCTGAACAATTTACTGTTAATTCGTGCTTTTATTGCTAAAATGGGGCATAAATTGTAACTTGATATCTGTTTTGCGGCTATTTTAGTTCTGTTTACTAAAATAGAAATGGGGTGAACTGGTGAAGTTTATTTATTTTTTGGTGCAGCACAAACCCAACTTAATTTTATATGTTTGCAGCTTTCTGTATCTCAATCTGAAAGCGGTCATCCTTCAACAAGACCAACAAGAAGTAGTTCGGTTACACGTCCTTCAATCTCAACTACCCAGTATACAAACTACTCCAACAGAAACACAAACATCCTAAACACGAGCTCTGCTTCTGTTTCGTCTTACATAAGACCATCCAGCCCAGCTAACCGATCGTCCACAGCCGCAAGAGCTTCCACCCCATCTACCACCCGCACAACACCGTCACGTGGGTCCACTCCTTCTAGAACCCGTCCATCTCCTGCTACTACTTCCACTGACAGAACCACAAGACCTTCACAAGCTACAAGACCTTCAACACCTAGTTCTACTTCCCGACCACAAACACCTGGAAGCTTGAATTCACCCATGGTTCGACCTTCTTCCCGACCGTCCACCCCAACCCGTAGAACCCTAACACCTTCTCTCTCCCAATCCACCACATCATCGGCTTCTGGTGGACGTGGGCTGTCTTCAAATGCCCGAACCGTGGGGTCTGGTTCTAGACCAAGCTCACCTAGTCCACGTGTGCGTGCACCACCTCAACCTATCAATCTACCTGATTTCTCACATGAAACGCCTCCTAATCTTAGAACAACTTTGCCCGATCGACCTTTGTCGGCTGGTAGGTCACGCCCAAGTGGACCCACTACCGTGAAGGGGAGTGTAGAAGCTTCTAATACAGGTGGTAGTATCACAAGAAGACATTCTTCACCTATTGTTACAAGGGGACGGTAGTGGACCCCACCGGACGGGGGCGGGCCCACGGTAACGGGCATGTGGTGGAACACGTAGAGCCTAGAAGAACTTCACATGTTCCTGAATCACTGACTAGAAAACCTGTGAAGTCACTGAATTCTGAGAATGGTGCAGGATTCGGAGGAATATCTCGAAGAAATCACTAGATATGGCAATAAAACATATGGTATGAAACTATGACAACTCTTTTCTTCTTGTATGTTGGTTTCATATTTTGTTATGCACTTTAGGATGTCGAAACACTTCATAGTTATGGATAAAATCATGATTCCGATTGTGATTTATCTGTTTTTTTAAGGGTTAATAAAACAATTTTCAATGTTTTGTCTACAGGATATAAGAAATGGAAGTGCACGCCCGCTTTCAGGATCAACACTCTTTCCTCAAAGCATTCGGTCCAGCAACATCAGGACCCAACCGGGACGCACCTCAAGTGCACCAGGGTCCATAGACGGCTCGGCCCATAACGGTCTCGGTTCTGAAAATGGAAACGGCAGTAACGGGTATCTATGGAACAGAGGTCTACTCGTAGAAGATCAAAGTCCACATTCTTCTAAATTGTCATCAGAAGTGGACATTTATGAAAGCTCAAGGTATGACGCAATTTTATTAAAAGAAGATTTGAAGAACACGAGCTGGTTGCACAGCGCAGATGACAAGACTGATGAAGGTCTATTGTTTGATAACGGGTTCGAGTCACTCCCTGAACCATTTGGACCGTTGTGACCTTTTGCGAAAAAATGGTTCGGTTCGTTTCCTTTCCTAGTTTGCTAAATTTGTGCTTAATATCCATTTAATTACCAGTTAAAAAGGCCATTTAGTATAAGAAAAGAAAAGAAAAACAAAGAGAATGTGTTTAACAAAAACATTAAAAAGAGAGTGGTGTTTGTTGTGTATTGTTCTCCTTTTAAATATTTAATATGTCAAGTTTTATAGTTTGTTAGTGATGTGAACCTGTCATGAACTCTTTATGATCCGTGTGGACTTTTGAGGTTCAACTGTTTTGATTCTGTTCACTTGTTTAGTTCAATAACCAGGGCCTGCCAGTATCAATAAAGACTAAAGAGTCAAGCGACTATGACCAGCTGCCTAAATGAGGGTCCAACTCAATTACTAGGCATTGAGTTATATCGGTTTCATCATAAAACTCATACTTATCTATATTTTGGACCAATTTTATGCTTGTTTGACTCTTTAGTCATGCTGACAAAAAATATTTAAAATTTGAAAGAATTTTGTTAAGAAATAACTTAGGTTATGGGTGGTAAAACCATCGGACCAGGTTGCATAACAGATATCCGTCCACCCGGCCCTCCCCAGAAGCACCTTCGGGACAAGAGACCCCCTCGAACCGAATTGCTCCATGCCTAGTCACCTTCGGCACAGAAGACCCCTTCGAACCAAAGAGTTCACTGCCTAAAGTGTTTCTAAATGTTGAATATTCATAGTAGCATATTTGGTGAATGTACTTTGTCAGTCTACTCCCACGAGTACAACTTACAAAAGCTTATGAGTTATTGAAGGGACAAACACGGAACATTTCCGTGTGAGTCTGCCCCCACGACGACACGGACATATTGGCCATAAGGGGACCAAAACGGCCAACGAATCTAGCCGCGCTACGTGGTAGTCGTGGGTACGCCATTTGTTGAGCTGTAGTGGCTGTCTGTTGAAGTGTAGTGTCTCTATATTGCTAACCATACATTTCCTGATTTCCACAAGCAATTTTTATATAACTGTATGAACCGGCCAGTTACACAGGTAATATCGGCTACCGAGTACAGCCGGTATGATAAATGCTAGTAAAACTAGAATACGGTATTTGCTATATACGGCCGGTAAATCCGGGTCTAACCGATTCGAACCGTTGAACCGGTTTGCAAAATCATTAATGTTGATTTCATAATTTTATTTCCATCCGGTATAACCAGTTGAACCATTTTTTTTTGCCTAACTCGGTATGGCTTAAAAACCGGTTTTAAGAGCATACGGCCGGTAAATCTAGGTCTACCGATTCGAACCGTTGAACCGGTTTGCAAAATCATTAGTGTTGATTTCATAATTTTATATCAATCCGGTATAACCGGTTGAACCATTTTTTTGCCTAACTCGGTACGGCTTAAAAACCGGTTTTAAGAGCATGTTTGGGAACGAGTTTAGAAACAACTTATTTACTTATTGACTTTTTAAAAACGCCAATAAGTTATTTACTTATTGGCTTTGATAAAATCCTTTTGTTTTGGCTTTTTTGTATGGGTTAAAAAGATGTTTTAAAAAACCACAAAAAAAATCTGCTTTTTGAATATCAAATTACAAATCTACCCATCACTCTTTACCCTACAATTACTCCCCACCACCACCACCACCACCACCACCCACTATTACCAATTAGGGGTTTCTTTTTAACTGATAACCAATAACCAAATCAAACCCGAAGTGACCCGACCCGAGAAACTACCTTACCCGATTAAATGCATACCCGAACCCGACTAGAGTCTTTACGGTCAGTCTTTGGATTAGTTTTGAATAATTTAGGTTGACCCGAATAACCCGAATAATTCAAAACCAAATAAATGAACCGCTTTTCATATTTTTTTGTATATCGGAGTAGTGTTTTGTAGCCAAATTTGTAACTAAATATTGTAGCCCATGTTATGGTTTTATTTTACACATATTGTAGCCCAAATGGATATAAATACGCAACCCAAATGGATGGAAATATGTAACTCAAATACCCGAACCATTAAACCGATAAGCATTTAACCCGACCCGAAAAACCCAAACCCGATTAACCCATGCATTTTGGTAATTTGATTTTGTCATTGCAATTGATAATCTAGGCATTTAATAAATTTAATCTGGTTGTTATTTGCATAATATTGATTTTAGAGTATTTGTTTTATTTACCAATAATTCAATGCTGAATTGAAAGAATTAAAAGTTGAATTGAATAGTAAAAAGATTTCTAAAATCTCAACTTGGTAGTTCGCTTAAGGCCTCCAATCGAATAGTAAAAAGATATCCGTCGGAGTACACCCCACAACCCATCATCAGAAAAAGCCACAAACCTAGCTACAGTACACAAAGCGGCATCCGTGGGCACGCCATTTGTCGAGTTGTGGTGACCTTCGGTGGATGTCTAGCTTTTCTAGTTTGCTAAGGATACATTTCCACAATTATCACTTTCTTAATACAAGCGTCAAGTACTACCACTAAATCGCTCATTCATCGCACCCAGTTTTACATAGCGCTTCTAGTTTGTCCATGACACTTTCACCACCATCACCTCCGGCTCTAGTTCATTGTAACATGCTTTCTCCTTTCATCAAATCCGTGTTTGTTTTTTTAAAACTAACTAATAACTAGTTAATTATTTGAAGGTTTGAAATGTGTTTCTAAAGCACTGGGCAGGCAGTAATATAACACGATGTGTATTAATTTAACCTAACGACAAGATAGTAATGACCCATTCTTACTTGTTCCATAAATAAGAATGGAACAAGATAGTAATGACCCATTCTTATTTGTTGTTCTTACTATATTATTAACACAAAAGCATTAAAAAAAAGCCCCCACGGCCTGTTTTTTAAGCATTGGGCAGCCTGTAAAATAACATGATGTAGACTAATTCAAACAATTTTAAATAACACCATCAACCAATTTTTGATAATACTAAACAAAAGACACAAATCGTGTCTGAGGACGGTGCCATCCGATTAAGTATAACTAAAAAAGATATAAAATACTAGTAGGTTGTTTGGTAGTCTCTTAATGGTCCATAACCTCTTAATGGTTAAGAGGTAACCTCAAATCTAAATGGTTAAGAGGTAATATCGACCATTCAGACTTAAAGTTACATCTTAATTATTAAGAGACTGAATCATTCAGACGCACCTTTTAATGACCATTCAGAGGCTGGATACCAAACAGCCCCTAAATCAACAATATTAAATATTATTAAAATATTAATAAGAGTAAATTCCTTTTTGAGTCCCTGAGTTTTCTTGATTTTAACTACTTGAGTCCAACATTTTCATTTTTAACATTCTGAGTGCCTAAGTTTTAATTTTGTAACACTTGGAGTCCGATTTTCTAACGACGTTAATCAAGTCAGTTAAGTAGAGGGGTATTTCAGTCATTTAACACCTAGGTACAAGTGTACAACTTTCTAATGCATAATGTATAAGGAACAAGTCTTTAATGCATGAAGTTTTTAATAATATATAAATAAGTATATATATACACACACATAAAGCAAGCTTTCTCTCTCTCTATCTCTCTCTCTCTCACACACACACACACAAACACACCTGCCTCACCACCACAATCCACCCCCCCCCCCCACCGCACCTCCACCTCCGAACCACCCTCACCACCACTACAAACCTCACACCTCCACCTCCACCTCCACCTTCAAACCACCACCACCACTGCACCACCATCACCGCTGCACCTCCACCACCGCTGCACCTCCACCTTCAAACCACCACCACCGATGCATCTCCACCACCGCTGCACCCCCACCACCGCTGCACCTCCACCACCGCTGCACCTCCACCACCACTGCACCTCCACCACCGCTACACCCTCCGCCACTGCACAACCATTCATCCCAGATCTAGGGTTTTACCTTGGTTTCAATCGAAGAAGAAGGTGTCACCGCCGCTGGACAACCATTCATCCAGATCTGTTTCTCGTCTCCGTCACCTGAGCAAATCCGGTCGACCTCCTCCTTCTCCTTTACTTCTGCTTTCTCTCTCTAGCTTTCTCTCTCTATCTTCGCGTCTCTCTCTCTCTAAATGGGAGGGTTGGGGACGGTGGTGGTGGGTTGCAATGGGGAACTGGTTAGGTGGTTGTGTTCGAGTGGTGGTTGTGTGTGTGTGTGTTGTGTGTGTATATATTTAATATTATAATATAATAAAGTATAATATTTAATAATTATTTATTTTTAATGGTAGGGGTATTTTGGTCATTTCATAAATATTAACAGAAAAATCTAACAGAGTTAGAAAATTGGATTCAAACCATAACAAAATTAAAACTTAGGCACTCAGAATGTTAAAAATGAAAATGTTAGACTCAAGTAGTTAAAATCAAGAAAACTCAGGGACTTAAAAAGGAATTTACTCTATTAATAAACCTAACATAAGTATGTATAAATAGTTTATCTATCTCAACAGGTGGATGTGGTGTGGACACCCATAAACATGAACATGGTGAGTGCATATTTGTCAATCCAATTCCCCGAAGGCCGAATCTACAGCTATTATTATTATTAGTACACTTTACAACCTTATATCCAACTAGCAACAACTAGAAGCCTTTGACTCGTGTTATATGCCAACCAATATATACACATAAACGCTATTGTACACAAATTTTTATCCAAAACATCTTAGAAGCATGTAAATACAATTCATATATTACTTAGATATAATATTTCAAAAATAAAAGTAAAAAGACCTCAACATAAACAAGCTTGTGTGTAAAGAAAAAAAGAATAGCATACAGATTTATCACCATAAAACATTAAAATTAAGTTTCGGGCCGCTTACCGATGCCAGTATCCGGTATCCGGCAACTCAACGACCTTTCGGGTTCATAATTTGCGAGAAAACCGCACTCGGTGTCAACCCGTCTGAATCCTCACTAGCGAGACTCCTCCCACCTATGCTCATAGACATCCCCGGTGCTCCTAGAATCTGTCACGTTTTCCATCATAGTCGCCGCCACCATCTGCCTTCCCTTTTAGGGTACCTCATCATAAGCGCCGTTTCCAAATCCATTGTCCCTTTGCTGCCACTCTCTTCCGCGCTCTCTTGAAGCTGCAGAGCAAATTCAAGGTTCCACAACACGTCGCCCATTGAAGGTCGCTCGATTCCTTGGTCGGCCACACACTTTACAGCAGTCTCCGCCACTTTCTTGAAACATTCTGGCGCGATTTTTCCTTTTAGGAATGGGTCGATGATTTGGGTCAAGAATACCCTTGTTGTGACAATGTTGAGCCCATTCTGCTAAACTCACTTGCTCTTTAGGTAGTGTCGGGTTCAAAGCGGCCGGCACATAGTATCTCAAAAAGAACCACCCCAAACGAGTAAACATCAGATTTATCAGTCAACTGTTGCCTTCTAAAGTACTCAGGATCTAAGTACCCGAAACTACCCTTGACCACGGTACTGACGTGGGTATGATCCAAAGCAGGGCCGGTTTTGGACAACCCGAAATCAGACACTTTAGCCACCCATTTCTCGTCTAGCAGAATGTTGGTTGTTTTGACATCACGGTGGATGATGGTGTGTTTAGCGCCCGTGTGAAGATAATGAAGTCCGCGAGCTGCACCTATACAAATCTCTAGCCGTTGTTTCCATGTTAACGGTTGGTTTTGGGTTTTGTAAAGATGCTCACGAAGGGTACCGTGAGCCATGTAATCATAGACCAAAATCATCTCATTATTATCTTCACAATAACCGATTAATGACACAAGGTGGCGATGTCGAAGCTTTGAAAGCATTTCGATTTCAGTTTGGAACTCGTTTACACCTTGATCGGATAATGGGTTCCCCCGTTTTATAGCAACTTTAGTGGCACCACCATCTATTTCTCCTTTATAAACTTTCCCGAAGCCACCGACACCAAGAAGTAAAGATTCATCAAAGTTTTTTGGTGGCGGCTTTGATGTCTGAAAACGAAAAGTGGCGGCATAAGTTTGATGGTAGGGAAGAAGCATAGCTTCCTGTGGTGTTTGTTTTGGCGGTAGACCCCGAAGAGTGTGAGTTTCCATACAAGGAAAGTGGGAGCCAGCCTGATGGGCCATCGCTTGAGCTTGGATCCTTTCGTTGCTTCCTTTACGGGTCAACAAGCAAACAAACAAACCAATAATGAGAATAGCAGCAATGCCGCCACCAACACCTCCACCCAATCACCCCGGTTTTTGCTTGACTTACTTGACTTTCTTGATAATCCCCTACCTGGGTCAATGATTGGTTGTACCTGTGCTGGTGATGGAAGTGTTCCTGCAAGATTACCGCCAGTCGTGTTAATTTTAAATATCTCAACACCGTTCAAGATTGCATCATAATATTGTGGTTTCATTGCAGTGTTTGGATGCAAAGCCAACCATAGATCTTGTCTTGGACCGCCGAGAGACATAGTAACAACATAATCTTTAATGACAGGAACCTCTTTCTTTGATGCCCAAAGCATCACATCGGCTTCGGTCTCCGCAGTTTGATTGTTGATGAAGATTTCAAACACTCGTTGGTTAGAGCCGGGTTATGAACGAGCAACTTCACAGAAATGGAGCCTCACCAGATACGAAAAGCCCGTGTCAACGTCAAAGTACCAACTTAGATTGTAACCTATGTTGATTTCCTTGTTGGACCCATTGACCGGGGCTGTTTTGTACACATCAACCGGTGCCACATAATCAGGCATACCCGAAGGGTAACTAATCGTGATGTTTGGATCAGTAGCCACAGGAACCCCTACAGACGCCCCAAAAATATACGGTGGATCATCACTCCACCGTCTAAAAAGCCCAGTATCATCAGATGGTGAAATAGCCTGACCACCAACATTTAACCGATAAACATTTTCAAGAACCGTGGCGTTATTGATATCAAAAGTAGTACCTAAACCAACCATCATGGTACTTCCATCAGACGCATAAATATCAGGATGCGAAACGATTTCAATACCATTAACAAATGCATACGAATCAGGAGTCCCTGGAGCAGGGGTGAACGTTAAATTCAATGTCCCAGAATCAACATTAATAGAATATTCCCTTGAGATGTAATCAAAGTTCAGATTATTAGCCGTTTCATACGCACTGAAGTTTTTCAAAAGAGTATATGACCCAGAAACAACGGAGAATACACCTTTGGAGACATCAGGATTATTAGCATACACAGCCGGATAGAAGTAAAGGCGGACGAATTTTCTCCCCCAGCAACAGGAAACTGTAGGTGAATTCGGATCTAAAAATACGAGCTGACATGTAAGGAACTGTTGGAACAGAAGGTTTTGGACAGTTTGCATCTGAACTTACAGAATTCGCAGTAGATCTCCAAATTTCGACCCTTGATCGGCTGTCCACCCCCTACCATCATCATCGGTTAATTCATTGCTTGCACCACAGTTCAGTAATATATTATCCCCCGGAACATAATTCGCAGCTAAAATTGAACAAACCGCAGAGCTCAATAACAGAACACAAGAAATAAATCCAAAAGGTGATGCCTATTAGATTTTTCTCATTCTAATTCCACAAATTCACACCTGAAAATATCACAAAAAAATAAATAAATAAAAAAAATTCTCGATTATCAGAAAATCAAAACGTTAGGTAAACGAAATACACGAAACACAATTATAAATTAATAAACTAATAAATAATTAATCATTTGAAAACCTAAAACATTAACTGAAAGTGATATCTACACACAAAATAATAATAATAATAATAATAATAATAATAATAATAATAATAATAATTCAATCAACTTGTAAATACAATGAACATAGACAAATTCAAACATAAACGAACTTGTAAATTCAATGAACAGTAGACAAATTCAAACATAAACGAATAATAATCTAACAAAATTAAAATCAAACTATTAAGATCTATAGCTATAGCTCTATTATCAGTTCAAATAAGTGAAATAACAACCTAGGGTTTCAAGTATCGACGATTTTATTTCTCCAACGAATTTAAACTAAACAACAGACACGAAGCTAATACGCATGCAAATAAACAGATCTAAGAAGTCTTAACAGCAACATTATATTAAAAAAATGCGCGAAAAAAGTGTAAACCTGTGATATGATTCATATGAACAGTGAAGAACAAGTGAATTTTTATAAATAAAAAAAAGTATTACCTGTGCTGTTGTAGTGTTGTCAGGTTGAATCATTCGATTGCAGAAACAAGTTAAGTTATTGATGTTTGAGAGATTGTTAAGGGATACGATTATTCAATGAATGAATGAATAAATGATTTGGTTTGTATGATCAGAGAGAGAGAGAGAGAGATATGCTAAAAATGGAGGATATCCGGTGAGAGAAAGGTTTGTAATAATAATATTAGTAAAGATTATAATAATATTAGCTGGCCGGTTTATATATCTATACATATAATAAACCAAAGCCATTTTAATGACATGCACTCCAAGAGGCATTCTCCCCTTTGAGTGTGCCATGTGTCATCCCATGTGGCATTGAGATATTTTAGGAAAAAAATAATTTAAAAACAAAATTAGATTTTTCTCTCTTATGTTTCCTCCTATAATTTTTAAACGTTAATATCTTTTATATACGAGATTTTTAAAGAAAAAAATTACACCAAATTAATGAGCGTTTTATTATCTTTGCAACGAGTACCATAGTGCTATATAAAAAACGGAGAAAAAACGACTATTTTTTGTTGGGTTTTGTTCAAACAGGAAAAAAACACAAAGTGTTCAGGTAAATCATTAATCAGTATAGGCAGTCAATCACTATTATATTCAAATCAGTAAATATGAATTCTATTTTCAACATGCATTAGCATTGGAGTTATACATTGTTTTAGGTTAGATATTAATATTAGAGTTATACATTATTTAAGGTTAGGCGTTAACATTGCAAATATATTTTTAATTGTTTTAGGTTAGCTGTTACCCGAAGCTTTCATGCATGTAACTGTAAAGCGCATCATTCTATTTCATATGTAAAATTAATATGTCATATTAGATTTTTCAACCCCGGGACGTTCCCGGGTATATACCTAGTATTTTTTATATGTTGTTTCAGAACATGGTTGGTTGATGTACGAGTAGAGACGGAGATGTTATTGTCAACTTACAATTACTATAGCGTCCTTGAGTCCTTCCATGTTTATAACCTCATATAAACCCCTCGTGTGGTGGATGATAAGAGGGCGAATATCTCAGGTTTGGAAAAAGCGAATTGGTGGGACTTTTCTTTATTTGATAAACGGCTAATCGGTAGTGGTGTGTGTTAGTATGTACTGTTAGTTTGTGAACTAATCTTGTGTTAATCTTGTAAATGAATCGGCCCAGGTAGCTACTGGCTAAATGAGCCTGGGTGTCGATGTGTTGTAATCTTTTCGGTGAAATGAAAGCTCCGTTTGAATGTTCAAAATATATATATATAAACCCCTCCGTTACGGCGGAGCGTAAACCGTTAAAAAAATAACATTTAAATGTATATTGAACCCGTGTGTTGAGGGCGTTGGATCTGTGTTTTGTGGCGAGGTTATTAAACTGAAGGAAAAGTACACCACGTAAAAACGTCAACCACGTACACTTGCGGTGTGTTTAATGTACAAAAAAATAGACATTGTGTAAAATATAGAAAGACTAACTAAGTCTTAACTGGAAAAATAGACCCAAAAATATAAGAACCACACACGCATGTTGAAGCGTGTTAACTCGTAAATTGGAGAAAAAAAAATGAGGTTAGAAATAAAGGTTATGTGACAAAATAATAAATATGATATGATAAGGGTTAAGAGGAGAAAATGTGGGTACAACCACTTATGCAAAATTTACGACCAACAATGTAATACTAACTTGTGAATTATATAGTAAACTAGTTATTTGCCCTCGCGCTTCGCGGCGGAACGTCGTGTTGTTTAGTTATTTGCCCCGTGCTTCCCCGCGAAGCGTCGAGTTGTTAACTAAGTGCAAAGCATGAGCTGTTGACCTGTTAAGTTAGTTTCATTGATTATTGCCAATGAGTGTTATGCGTCTCAAGTTGAGGGATGTGGTACCGACACCCCCCCCGCGCCATGTCATCACCACCGCCACGTCGTCACTACATGCAGGAGAGAGAAATAGAAGAAAGAGCGATAGAGAGAAGAGGTCGGGGAGGATTCCCCGATTTCACCGAAATCAGGGGGGTCCGATAGGGGAGGTGCCACCTAGCCTCCCCGACTCCCACACCTTCA
>JAUTDX010002979.1:0-43335 GCA_030844895.1 Ambrosia x helenae
CTACCTTTTACATAGGCTATACGTTACAAAAATTTAAACAAAAAAGTTTTGGACTGGACTTTTAATCTCTTCCAAGACTTCGAGGGGCTTTGTAAATAAAAACTGTATATTGTATACTATTTTAGTTTTTTTATATAATATATTTTAATCATTATAAATAATTTAGGCGTATTTAATTTTTTCTCAGTTAACTTTTAGAATATCACAAGATTTCGAATAAACTGTTACGACGTGTTATTTTTATCTAAATTTAATACAAATGCATTAAAAATTGAGTTATCGTGATAATGTATAGGTCATTGAGGCACGATCCTAATGTTCCCTTTATTTATTTTTTTCCCATTACAGCCTCATCATTGTAAGAACAACCGAGATCCAATAAAATTTCCGCGTAACTTCTGGTCTTTTACATAAAAAAGACCTTTACATATGATCTGTTCTACACTTTATTTTACAAATTAACAACGTAACGTTCTGGTAAATTCCAAACTCACTCTTACATTAGAGTTATTATTTATCTTCAGTACAAATATTAAGCGTCTTGGGTAAAAGAAATCAATGATGGGTGACCGTTAATAATTTCTACATGGACACCCAAAACCAGATCCGTGAATTTGTTATGGGCAGAATGGACAATAATTAATTGCTATGAGATGTGAATGTTACAAATGGTATCAGAGTCACTGATGACATGTTCTATTTACAATGGTAGGGCAAACCTCATTGAGGGACGATGAGTCCCAAGGGGTGTCTGTGACACCCTATGCGAATCTCACATCTGTATACGTCCACAGGAAAGATATGAGGCAATAACGAATGCCCCGCATAAAACATCACCAATACGTTTTGAAGGCATTGGTTATGGATGAAAAAGGGAACTGTATGGCTAAGCATGCTTCACCTGTGAAGTTTCTACTCTCGAGCAACCAAGACCATGCTATGAACTCTTCTTTTGCAAAGCGGACACTGCTAGCTTATATTAGAGACCAGATATAACAATTAATTAAGTTTTACTTTATGCAAATTTTGTTCTTTTATTTCTAAAAGAGATTATGTTTCTTTCACATATGATAACAACCCTTAGGGTCCAACTTACGTTTTCATGAAAACACCACTTTTCAGATCATGTGTAGGATCGTTCGGATCTTGTTAATACAAAAAAAAAAAATTGTGATACTACGCGCGTAATCAACTGAAAGGCGGAATCAATGAATTAATCGTTATTAGACGTGAGTAAACATGTAAAGGATTAGCAAATAACACACATACAAATTCACATGTAAAATCGGGCATCACTTCTTTGTATTCAAGACTTAGGAGCAAAAGTTACAAATGTTGGAACACCAAGTGTTCTATATATAGGCAAGGCTCCTAAGACAGATGTCTATCAGGTGTAGGGCCCACCTACGCCTACCACCTACCAGGCGTTAGGACCTTCTACACATAGACCAATACATATAATAAAAATATCATCGTTTTAGACCTATAAATGCTACCCGAATTACATCAAAACATAACCACAAGCTATATTTCTAGGGACATGCCGATGGGTGCAATAACAATATGTTCTAGAGCTGGCAATTTGTAACATCATCCATTAAGGCAACATGATTAAACATGATTTGAACGGGTTAGTGCTTAGGGTCAACGGTTCCAAGTCTTAAACAGGTCAACACATTCTTGACAAGATATAAAAACCAAGGTTTTCAGAACCAGACCGGACGTTGAAACCGGACCCCCGGGCGGTTCACCGTCCGACCGGTCCAACGAATCGGGCCAAAAATTCATTGAAATAAAAAAAAAATTAAAAAAAAAGCGGGTCCAAACCCCAATTTTCCGGTCCAACTCTAGTTCAGCTGCAAGGCGGTCCAACCATGGGAACTGGACCGGTCCAGGCCCCGGACACCGGTCTGACCGGCCGGTCCGGTTCGGTTTTCAAAACATTGATAGAAACTTGTTCAGAAGAATTCAACCAGCTTAACCAGTTTTTGACACACATAATACGTTAATTTATCGTGTTAAAAAGTTTAGTAGGTCAACATGACATTCGACATGTTTATCAAAGGCAGGGTTGGACCCATTGTTTTATAAAACTAGGTCATTGCCTAGGGCCCTCACAATACTTCGGGGCTTTGGGCATCCAATTCTAACCAAAAAAATCAATATAACTCTATAATGGGATTTTGTTTTTTCAATGTAACTCAATTTCTTAACATGATTTAATTTGAAGAAATCTTGTCATCTTGGAAAAACAGGCTTTAGTATCACTAACATTTATGAAAACAGATAAGTAACTAACCAATTAGGAGAAAACTACGATGTACATTATGTTTACAAGGAAAATGGAAACCGATACTTCAGTGTAAAAATTCCGATTATTGACATGTTGAAAACGGGGCCGGTTTTCTTTTCGTCTAGGGCCTCCAAAATAATTGAGTCGACCCTGATCAAAAGAGCTATAGTTCCATAAATAACTAAATAAAGATTGTAATTGTTGCTTAAACTTTAGTTTACCGTGCCTATTGAGTCGTGTCAATGACCTTGTTGAATCTGTTGTGACATGCGTTTTGTTTAATATTTAGTTTTGTAAAAGGCCTTCACATGATATGACATGCTTTCTAAGCCCTAGGGTAGCACCGATCATGTGTTGTCACATCATATTTGCTAAAAACTACCTTAAGGGTACCCTAAAACAGGATAACAATTTGTTTTTTTTCGATATAACTCTGTATTGGGATTTTGGTTTTTCAATATAACTCACTATCTTAGTATGACCAAAACACTACCTCTCTAGTGTTAGAGAGAAAATCCTCTCTTGGGTGGGGTTGGGAGTTCAATTTTAAGGGTACGCAAAAAAATGTGTAAAAGAGTGTAAAGAAAGGAGTGTAAGAAATTAGCCGTTCAAAAACAAAATAGGAGAAAATCATGGTCTCAATTATGTTGACAAGGAAAATGGAGATTGAATACTGTAATATAAAATTTTCGGTTATTTACATGTCAAAAAAGGCCCTTTTTTCTTTTCGTCTACGATGTCCAAAATGATGAGTCGGCCCTGATCAAAAGTGATGTAGTTTTATGGTTCCATAAATAACTAAATATGGATTGTAATTGTTGCTTAATTTTAGTTTACATTGCCTAACGAGTCGTGTCAATGACGTTGTTGAACTTATTGTGATATGCATTTTATTTAACCCGTATACAATTAAATTGAGTTTTGCAAAAGGCCTTCACATGATATGATCAAAACATTTGAGATCATTTTATATTTTTTTTATGCAATTTTGGTCATTACTCTTGTTTATGAAAAAAAAAAACACAAACTAATACTAATTTTAATCTCTATAGAAAACAATCTTTGCATGGAATGTTGCTATGAATATGAGAATCAATAGCTAACCTGATATTCTTGTTCATGAAGGGTCACCAATGGAAGTTTAAGATGATTAAATTCCGAAATACAACTAATCATGGACTTATACATCATTTTTTAGCAGTCCTCAAATAGCGATTCATTCTCGCGATTATAAGTCTCACCGGAGAATCCTGCTTATAAAGCACCAAACTTCGGATGTTTGGAGATATGACGATATGGCAAAATACAAACCGATGGTTGTTTTGGTAACGTTGTGGAAAATATGTCCTTGATTGTTGCTAAAGGTAGCATTTTGCATTATCTCGCATCATTATACAGCGAAGTTTCTCTTAACATCCTGGGCTTGTAGATTTCTACAGGGAACTTGTTCTGCGGCTTATAGCCTCTCGAGAAAATAAAATGCTAATGGCGTACTCAAAACTCGTTACCATATTCATACAATTGTCTTTGGCCTCTTCATTGGTTGAGCCTACAAATTTTCTGGAGAGCAGTGTACTTCAATTGTAACTCATCAGACTAAATGCCACTGGTTATCCTAAATCGTTACCACTGCAGTTTTATCTAGAGGTGAATGTTCAAGCGCTAAACCGTTGGGTTGGTCAACAAAAGTCAAAACGGTTTGGCTATCGGTTTGTTGACCGCTTTGCCCAGTTCTTTTACCAGGTTTTTTACCGGTTAAAATCGGTTTAGCATTTTCAAAAGAGACATATATAAACCAGTTTGGTTCTCAAAACCGGTTTGGTTGTGCACCTCTTTCATCCATGGCGAAAAATGTGATGCCCTTGTACATTAACATCTACCCATCCCTTCAATAAATTGCAGTTCTCAAAGACTTCAGACATTACCTTAGCCTTTGCTATTGGCGGGATTAACTGAGTATGATGATGATGAAACACTTCATCTCACCTCATAAAACCACTACACTTAGTGAAAAACATAAAGAAAGAGGAACCCTAAAAGGTATCTTAATTTTCGCAAATATAAACTCGGTAACACGATTCTAAGAGATGTGAAAGAGGAAAAAAGAAGTATTTAATATTGGACACGCAATAAGTCATTTTAGCTGGAAATAAATGCAGATACAACAATAAAACATGGTTAGAAAATCAAGACACTAATTTGCCTATTTTCTGTAGCAGGTACATTGTATATAGGAAGTTACATGCCTTGGTCCCATTACGCTAATAAGTTCGTTGGGCCTCCGCATGCAAGCAAAGTAGTAACCGATTCACGATGAGATACAACATAAGAAAATGATGTTTTGAGATATAGACATACCATAATCAAAAAGGTTCTCAGGGTTCCTTGCTCGACAACCCTACATAAAAGTATATTA
This sequence comes from Ambrosia x helenae, assembly GCA_030844895.1. NCBI lineage: Eukaryota > Viridiplantae > Streptophyta > Magnoliopsida > Asterales > Asteraceae > Ambrosia > Ambrosia x helenae. The sequence goes on from JAUTDX010002979.1 coordinate 4,710, forward strand.
ATGCAGTAAATATATAACGATCTTTAAATAGAAGTGATTATGTAACATAGTAATCAGATAACCCGTTTTGACCCGAACCCGTTTGACCTCTGTATCCGAATATCTGTTTTGCCGCTCACAAGTTTACCTGGCCCCATAAGCATATCATACACTTTGTGTTTTGGCCGATACATCTTTAACTTTTGCATCAACCTGATCCTGCAATTCATGATGTTTTACCATGAGTAAGCATTAAAAATGTCAATTGTATTGATATAATAAGGTACCATTATAATGTTATAATCACTAATCAGGTATATGTACTACCGTTGCAAATATTTTTACTTGAGCGTACGCATGATAAAATGTTATGGACAAAAAGTTCCGTTACAAGCCTGTTTCTCTCCTTTGTCATTCTCCATGGCCACATTCTTCACTAGGTTTTCACGGTTTATTTAGTTCTTAACTTTTTGGCCAATGGTCGGTACTTCAAATAGAATTATATATTAAACTAAGAGATTATAAGTTGCGGTTGTTATAAATAATAAGCTACTATTCAACCCAAATTTATTCCATATGTTTAACATGATGGGTACATGCGTCTAACATGTTTTTTTGGATCACGTAAGATCTTCGGGTTTGTGGCAGGTTAAACCCACCAACCATGAACACAACCCGTACAACATCCCCTAAATTTGTTAGGCTCATCGAAACCAAGTTTTGATTTTCTTCAAATATCAATTTAAGATGTCAAAACAATCTTGGTTTAATAAGTGAGAGGCGCACAGAGGCGATAGGGTCTCCATAGCCGAGGCGAGAGACAAAGGCACACACATCACGTACAAGAGGCGCAAGGTATTTATGTTATATTAAGTATGATAGGTTTCTATTAGCACGCACCCAAAATTCAGATATAAATAACCTCTACATACAATTTAATATCAACAAACATCTATGTACAACCTAAAAATCCATATGTTCAACATCCTAATGCACAAAATCACCCATGTACAAGAGGCAAGCCTCATGTACGCCACCATGATGTCTTTCTCGCCTTAGCGACCTCACACTTAAGCACACCTCAAGGACACTTTTTGAACCAAGAATAACAATGCTATTTACAGTAGTCCTACCTCCTAACATCACCCCTCAGATTGAATTTTAGCTTACATTCTTACGATATAGAATTTTCAGTGTGACACATCTGCTACGGCCATAATAAAAAAGAACAGTCAGGGAACACACACACATGTTTCAAGATTCAACTCCTAACATTAAGAAGAATTATAATCATGATAACTCATCTAATTGTTAAATTAAGTGGACAATAATTAACTTGTAAGTCACATAAAACACTAGCTTCAAAATAAAGACATAATTAACTTCTAGCAATCTCAATTATCATCATTACTTTAACACCAATACTAAAACTTCTTTTCCTTTGCATAAATTTTTATATTGTGAACAATTTATGCCAAAAAGATGTCACTAAATTCTACCAATTCCGAAGTCAAAATCAACATATTTGACCAAATAAGTCAAAGCAAAATGTAGAACATGAACCAGAGAAATCTTACCACTGTCTGCTTTTCGTAATAATCATCTAAAGCCCACTGATATTTCGATGATTCAACCCGAACCAACGAGCCAAAGAATCATCCAAACTTGAATGTGCTGCCATATAGATATGAATTCAGCCAAACACATAAAAGTCAACACATTTTCACACTTCAATTAGTGTCTAATACTCAACAATTCAAACATATTGAATAAATCAAGCAGTTAATTAAACAAATCACATATAAATCAAACAAAAAAAATAATAAATTATTAGCAACAATTTCATATTAATATTACAGTCAAACATATAAAATCAACACAATTTCAAACATCAATTAGTGTATATTTTTAAACAAATTCACCAAAGCAACCAATTACTAAACTACTCCCAGTACAAATCAAACTAAAAGATTCACACAGTCAGCAACAATTTTACATTAAACAATGTATATTTCATTCATTTCCTTCAATTGCTATACATTCGAAAATAATGCAATAAACTCAAAAGCATAAAAGGAAACACAAAACGATACCGTTTTGAACTTTAGCAACGGCGTCCCAAAAGAAGCCGAATTTGGAATGGTAAGCCGAGTCGGCGGACTTCTCGAACTGAGCCGGCGGCGGAAGAACCGGCGGCGCGGATTTCGGCTGTGGCGGCTGGATCGGGTCATGGGGTTTAACAGGAGAAGAATCGAATGAGGGTTTAGGTGTAGGAGGAGGTGTGACGAAGACGGTGTACGGACCGATCTTGCCGATCATTGGTGGTGTCGCCGGTTCTTTGTTGTTATTTGGCATTTTTATATTATTTTTATTTGAGGGAAAAACTGAAGGGTTTTTTTTTGGGTAAAGTTTGATTGGGTTTTTATGGAAAAGATTAAAGGGTGTTGTGTGATGAGAACAGAGATGTGTTGGAAAGTGAAGTGAAAGGGTTGGATGGAGAGTGTAGTGTTGGAGGAGCTTCACACAAAAGAGTTTTGGGGATAGAGAATGAAGAGATTCGATGGTGGGATCTTTGTCTTTTTTTAGTATTATAATATAATAATTTATAATTATTGTAATCATGGAAAATCATTAAAATATATACTATTTTGATTTCTAATTATTAACTTGTGATGGTGATTTATAGGTGTATTTGATCAAAGCAATTATGGTTTTTTATTATATTTTTGTAAAGCACAACTTTAAAAAATTAAAAAATTATACGAGCATGAACTAGTTTGATACGAGATTAAGGGGCTGTTTGGTTGATTAAGTGCTGAATCATTAAGATGACCTGAATAGTTAAGAGGCTCTGAATGGTTAAGAGCTGAATCATTCAGCATCCCTTATTAGCTTAATGGTTCAGCACTTAATCATTCCATTCAGATGCTGAAACAAACAGTCTGAATGATCAATGATTCAGACCTGAATGGTTAAGAGGCTACCAAACAGCCCCTAAATGACATAAGGGTACATATCAGTGAGAAAAATAATCAATGATTCAATGGTGATGGAACATTCCGTCGGTCATTTTCTTCTCTACCGACTATAACTGAAAGCTTTAACTCATGGTTTTCTTAAAAAAAAAAAAACTTTAAATTTAAATTTTATACATTTAGAAAAAAAAAAAAAGAATCCGATCTTGATCCCCTCTTCCATCCTCTGCTATAAGGGGGATAGGGCGTCCACGGCAACTTTACGAGTCCCATCTTAATCCCTCTCCGCCATGTCAACACCACATTCAAAATCATCAATCTCACCTTTGCCGGTTGGTTACATCTTGCCGAACGGTGACAATATTCACTATTGCCAAAGGGTTGGCGGCGGTGTTTCCGCGCGGCAACCCTAACCGAGCAGCCCTTGCCGTGGGCACTCCTCCCCCCCCTAAGAGTACACAAAACACGACAACATAGTTTTAAATGATACGTCCTGAAAAGAACTTGACAACTTTCGCCTTTGCTTTCTTTGTTAGAAAGCCTAGCTAGCCCGAAATCTGTAACTTTTGGGTTTAGCTTAAAATCTAGTAATACATTCCCGGGCTTTATGTCATAGTGAATTATTTTCTGTTCGCAGTCTTCATGTAAATAGGCTAATCCTTTTGCTATCCGAATCGTGATTTGGGACAACTTTTGCCATGGAATCAGCTTGTTTTTATTAGACAATATTTTGTCAAGAGACCCTTTCTACATATACTCATAAACAAGTGCTCACATCGCTGGATCGAAACAAAAGCCAGAAAATCTTACTAGATTTACATGATGTATTCTTCCTAGTGTTCCTACGTCAGTCATATAACTGTTCTTGGATTTTCTTGTCATGGTGTTTATCTTTAAGAACTTTACCTGCTATTGAAACTCTATTCGGGAACAAGCCTCTGTAGACATCCAAACAATAGTCGAAATATAAATGAAGAGATTTTATTAATACTTGCGGTGACAATTACAAGGAATAAGATGAGTACCAGATGGACAATGAATCAACCAATCTTTCTTACAAATAACTTTGAGTTATAGCAATGTGTCTGTTTAAGTGTGAAATTGGCCGACCCTCTCTCCATAAGGAGGGGGTATTTATATTGAGTGTGGTGCAAGTCCACGAGTTGATAATGATTAATAGCTCTTTCGCGCAGGCACCACAGGCGTGACCGTTGGGGGGATTTGTGTTGTCTTCCTCTGATTGGTTGAATGTCCCTTTCACTCGTTCTTTATGTCGTTGCTGGTGGCAGGAGATCAAGGAGCAGCGAATTGTCGTCTTTGATTGGCTGGACGTCCTTTTAATTCTCTCTCTACAGCTGCCACACCCCAAGTATCATGCGGGCCCTACAAAAGCTTCCACTGATTAATCATTCAAGGTTGACGTGTTATTGTAGCCATGCGCGAGGTATGTGGTCACGCGTACGTGCATCCTAATACATATATGTTCAAGTCCCCTCACTCCATATCCTCTGTGTTTTTGCAAAGGTTGGACTTGTGAAGTTTTTGCCCTTTGGTTGGATCATTTTAGCGGCCACTGTTTTTGCGTCTAGTATTTTTGCTGGTAATTTGCCTTTGCGGTTGTTCGCGTGTGAGCTTACAAGTAATTACTGATAAGGCACGCTTTTCTTCGCAATGTGTATGAGGCGACGTGCTCGAGCAGCCGAAAAGACTGTGTCAATTGCTTTTTCTAGAAAAGTTATCACCTTGAATCGTTGCTTGCCTCTTTCCTCCATGTGCCGCATTTTTACTGGACCGTCGTGCGCCTGCATTGTCTGGATTTCGAGGAGCATTAATTGCTCAATGTATAAAAGGGGGAGAGAAACTTCATTTGAACATTACACGTTTCTTCTTCCTCTCGTTTCTCTACAATTTTAACTTCCAAAAATTTTCTGAGTCTTGCTTCTGGTCCGGCAGTATTACCATGGCCTCATCGTCTAATGCTCAAGGGAAGGAGAAGAAGAAAGATACTAAGAAACCAGCTCTCGCTGGTGAGTTGGAGGCTCTGTGTAACCACTATGGGATCTAGTCTGCATATGAGCCCACTGTCCCTGCTCCTAGAGTGGTTATATCCAAGCCTCCGAAAGGGAAGATTGGGCTATATGAGGTATTTTTTACCCCAGAAACTTTTGGTGACCTATGACAAAGTTCTTGGCGGCAGCTCTGGAGTACTACCACCTCCATATTAGCCATGTGCATCCAGAAGGTATGTGCAAGCTGATGTCGTTCGAGTTTTGTTGCAAGGCTCATGGGATAGAGCCACACATTGATATCTTCAACGTGTTTTATGTGTTGAAGACTGCGGACAATTGGTTTTCTTTTCGTCAACGTCCTGGGCCCACCTCCCACTTCACTTTTGTGCCCAAGAGTTTTTATGAATGGAAGGATAAGTTTTTCAGGGTCGCTGAAAGGATGATCCCGTTGAAGATGTCTACCCGGAGGGTAGGGGCCAAGATTCCGGCCTCCACGTGTATGGGGTGTGAGGGCAAGGACTGGTATGAGACCCTGACCATGTACCCAGGGTGATCAATGTATACTTGCATTTATTTTTTTATTGTTTCTCAGTAGTGCGCAACGTTTATTCAATTGTGCTGCAATGTTGAGCCTGTGCGGGCCGGTCAGCAGTTTATTTTGGATGAAACTGCTTACGGTTTTGTTAACCCTGTTTTACGCCTGGAAGCTGGCTGCCAGCGCCAGGCTCCTTTGTAGTTGGCGGTAACAGGTGCACATTTAATCCTTAATCCTCGACCTGTAAGCGTCATTGCACCAACAGGTCAATAGTATGTTGTGTTATCTAGTGATGATAAGTGTGATACTGACTTGTCACTTACTCTTTCAGGCAGGGATCAAGGTCCTGTTGAGATGGTCACCGTTGATGATGAAGAAGAAGAAGATAAGGATGGGGGTGGTGATGAGGGTGACGGCGGTGAAGGGGGTGACCATGATGGAACCCATGAGCAGGGCAATCCATAGCCGCTTGAGTGCAGCTCCTTAAGCTTACTGATGCTTTCGTCCCTGAAACTGCCTTGGCTCTCACCGGCCCAAGTACTAGTTTAGTTGCACCGCAAGTCTTTCCTGACTTGGCCTCTTTGGAGCAGGGACAACAGGCCCAACTGGTGTCAGCAAAGGAGGAGTTGGTGGAGGATGCCAAGAAGAAGCGAGCAACTTCTTTTACTAATGTCGATCTTGAGGATATTGTGTCACACCCCGCCAAAGAGAAAACACGGGGATGTGTTTCGAAAGGTTTTCAAGCATAAGGTTCCAGCAACACACAAGATTTAAATTAAATAGATACCATTGAAAGATAAATGATGTCATAAATTATTAAAAATAACATAACATTGTCTGAAAATGAAATATTGTCTAAACTTCCATAATTCAAATACCACGACAAAACACGACTGACATAGTCCAGTCAATTATGGTACCACAGTGTGCAAGCTCAAACCCTTCCCTCATGTCTCTGCCCCGAATAATTAATTACCTAAAAAACATGCATAAAAGATTTGTCAACATAATGTCGGTGAGTTCACAGGTTTTAATGTACTATGTAAAGTGCTAGTGTATGACCAATCATAGGCTAGCTAAGTGAATGATTACTGTGCAAACCATGAGTCCTATAACCAAACCTCTTGACTGTCGTGCCTCGTGCATTGTACAATAAAACAACATATGTATAGTAGAATACTAACACTCTTTTATATGTAACCGGTTAGAGCGACTAACTAAGAGTGGGGGTGTCAACCCAATAGATCTATTAAAGTGTTCCATGGCTTTTGATAGCTAATGGTTACAGTGTAATGTAAGTACTAGGACTGTTGAGCTCATGAACCAAATGTCTCATCTTCCACATGGTAGTCACGATAGAATAACACACCAAAATGTAATTTAGTAGAATGTAGCATGTTAATCCCCCAAAATGGAAAATAGTAAAATGGGGCTGTGAAACTCACATGGTGACTGCGGATAACGTCTAGTGTGGCATAAAATGAAATAGCTAATGTCCTGGCAAGTGGTACCCTATGATTACCAAGGACATAGTAAGTTGCACATTCTTGTCGTTTACCATACAAGTTGTACACCTGACAAGTAGACCCTTGCTTCATGTATATGTGGGACCATTATTTATGTACGTGACAATTACTATTTACTATGTATTTTACGTGTATTTTGCCAAATGTATGGTTTGTGAATCCCGGAGGTTTTGTTGTAAAACACATTGATTGCTAAAAATCGAGCCCTAAATGTCACCACGGGTTATAGATTATTTCCCAATTTCACATGTGTGGTGAAATTATGGGAAAAGCAAGTGCTTTAACATATGTTTTGATATTGTAACTATTTAGAATAACATATGTTTAAGCCAAGTTAACACATGTTATTATGCTAGCCGAAACTTTATCACAACTTCTTGATTAAAAAAATGACTTATATGGAGCAAAGTTGGCTTTTAGAGACTCATGTTATGATGGTAATAGTTGGTCTCATGTATGTGATTGTATAATCTTTCATAATCGTGCACTTTTATTTATATAAACAAGAGGTTATATCAAGATAGATATAAACATCGTGATTTGTTAAAAAGCTGGATTTCTCTTGATAAATCATGTGATCTATGCACACTTATGGATCGGCATTATGTGGTCGATCTTAGGCATTGACCGAAAGTTATGTTTGTGTGTCGTGTGTGTTCGAGTGTGCAAGGGTATAAATATATATGAACTTGTGATAAAACTAACACTTTTTAAGTTTATTTCTTAATAAAACAATGTGTTAACTTAGATTTAGGTTTACAAGAACAATTGTTTGGGTCGGTTAGTCTAGTTGTGAGCCGATTATACATGATCTAGGGAACATGGGTCGGGTGCACTAAAGGGCCGAAGGTTACAAGAGGTTCCAAAGGTTTTAGAAGTTTAACATATCATACCTAGTTATTTGAACTCGAATTGGAACCGGTGTTGCTCGGCAGCCCTCTCACGACTCCTTGTTGCTTCGATGTGGCTTGGTGATGGTTGCTTAGGGTCGGGTTTTGTTTGGTTGTGCGTTCGGCCGAAGGAAAAGAGCAGAAAAAGGAGGTGTGGTTCTTTGATGTGAGTTTGCGGGTGTTGGTGCAAGAGTTCAAGTTCAATCAAGGCCTCCTTATATAGTCCCACACATGGCAAGTCTGTCTAGGTGCAAGAGTTTGTGGAGTCCCTATCGGCCGAGTATGGAAGGAAACAAAGGAGAATGTTTGTTTGTTACCAAGTAAGAAGTGGATCACTCTAGGGATGTGTGGTTGGTATAGCCAAATTGGTGCAAATATTGGACATACATGGTGACAATGACACTTGATGGTGATTGGCTTTTGCTTTGGCCGATTGGTGGGATCAAGAGGATTCTCTAATTGGAGTTAAGATCAAATTATGGAAGTGTGTAGTGTCATAGACATAGGCTCTAAATAGATGTAAGCATGATTGTCAACCTTGTCTTATGTTGCTTCTTGATTTTCAGTCCAAGCAAGACAAAACACATTTGTGGCAAGCTTCATGACATGATTTAAGCTAGGTGTGTGAGAGGTTCATTTTTAGTGTAAAAGGTCTTAGTTGTCACCCTTGGGATTTTGATAGTGATCGACGAGGAGGAAGGGTAAGACAAGTAAGAGATGTGTATGTGTGTGTATGCTTGTGCGTGTGTGGTTTATATATAATATATATATATATATATATATATATATATATATATATATATAGGGTTAGGATACTTTGAGAACTCGACGAGTTGTGAGAACTCGTAGGAACTCGACGTAAAATGCGAAAAAAAAATTTCTTTTTTTAACACTCGTGTAAAACACGTAAACCCCGCTGTAAAAAAATTAAAAAAAAAACATTAATTTACGCCAAAATACACCGGTGTAAGGGATTTTTATCCTCGTGTAACTATATTAATATTTTATTCATTATTTTATTGTTGATTAATTATGGACCACATATTCATTTTTGATTAAAAAAAGTATGTGGTTATAAAGTGAGTTCCTATGGTTCTCACAACTCACCTTGGTTCTCAAAATATCTGGATCCTATATATATATATATATAGGAATGGGATAATATGAGAACTCATGTGAGTTGTGAGAACCAGAGAACTCATCTGGACCATTGATCTTGATGATCTAATGGTTGAGATCAAAGGATGAGACTTTTTGTCTTGACATGATTAATAAGTATTTTTTTAATATAATAAATTACATTAAAGGTTATTTGGGTAAAAAACCATGGGAGATTCATGTTTTTTAAACTTTATTTTATTTTTTTAATTAATTTACTTTTTCAAAACAAAAAAATCAAATATGTGCATTATGTCATCTCCCTCCCGTTTACACCAGTGTTTACTTATATCTATATAATCCAACCATCCATAATTTTTGTATGATTTACACTAGTGTAATTATTTACACCAGTGTTTACTCACATCTTTATAAACCAAATGTCTATAATTTTTGTATGATTTACACTGGTGTAATTATTTACACCAGTGTTTACTCACATCTATACAACAAAACATCTATAATTTTTGTAATATCAAAAATTGCGCTAGTGTAAAATAAACCACCAAACATCTATACAGTCGTATTACGCTAGTGTAAAAATGACTAGTACCATCTATATATTCGTATTACGTTGGTGTAAAAATAAGCAGCAAACATCTATAGATTCGTATTTACATTGGTGTAATTATTTACATCAGTGTTTACTTACATCTATATATACCAACATCTATAACTTTTGTAATATCATTCGTATTACGCTGGTGTAAAATAACCACCAAACTACTAGTGTTTACTTACATTATTCGAATTACATCATTGTAAAAAAACCAAAACATCTATAAAAACCAAAAAATGTATTACACCAGTATTTACTTACATTATATAAAAAAAAACCCATCATCATCTTTACATCATCATCATCTCCTTCAAACAAAAACATCAACATCTTCACATAAAAAAACCATGAAAAATCTTATAAATAATAATAACAATAATAATAATAATAACAACAACAATAATAATAATAATGAGTGGTCTACCTGATATGTGTCATTGAACATCACCATCGACCCACCACCCTCAAACCACCCTTAAACCACAGCCCCCTCCACCACAGCCCCTTAAACCACCGTCGACCCACATCTCTCAAACCACCGTGAACCACCGCCTAAGAAACCGCTCTCAAAAACCACCATCGACCACCACCCTTTGGACCACCCTCAACACCACAGCCCCTCCACCACCAACAGATCCTTCCACCATCGAGTGGGGGTGGGGTGTTATTATTATTATTATTATTATTATTATTATTATTATTTATTTAGTGGGAGTAATCATTACATGTGAAAATTACTAAAAAGCCCATAAATAATTGTGTACAAAGACTTTCTTACCCCTAATTAAAATAATATAAAAAATTACAAAGATGAAGGTGTGTAACTTGGTGATTGGTCCAGAGGAGTTCTCTCGTTCTCACAACTCAGGTGAGTTCTCATATGATCCAGATCCTATATATATATATATACACACACACACACACATATATTCTTTGTGTTTTCACAATCACAATGTTTTGGATGGTTAAATGTATATAAGTCATCTAACATATCACTTGATATGGAGTTGTGAACATGGTTAAGTGTAGGTGTTCGATTGTGTATATACACAAACACGATTTGTATGAGATAATTGTTTAGATTAGGTTGGGTGTGGGTGTAGACATGGCCAATTATGTGTGTAGGAACACATGGTTTTATGAATTAGTTTCTCTTGGTTGGATTATCGTGCACCCATGTGTGTATATATGTAGCCGAATGTGGGGATACATGAGGTGTTATGGCTATCCATTAGCTATCCATAGGAAAGGATTATTATATGCGTGTGTACGATCTTAGATGTTGACAACATGTGTATTTGTAATAATATGGATCATGAAATAAATACGTATGTTAATTGAGGTTCAACATGTGTTGTTGGGTGGTATAACGTTATGTTAGCACATGTTTGTTCCTTGGGAAGTGTTTCATGATTTTGTTAGTGTTAACTTCATAAAACATGTTGCAAATTATTCAGACTTGTGTGTAATTGCGTATTTCCCATCTTGGTATTGTCATGTGTATTGTTATTTTGTTTCGGTGTGATAATCGGGTACCCGGTTGCTCTCTGTTGAGCGTGTGATTGTCTTGACTATTCAACACCAATTGTCTTGTATAGTGCGGGTGTTGCATGTGTAAAAGGATGATATATTGCATTTCTACAATAATTCCGGCTTTACTAGACTTGGGGGGATATAGTGTGTGCAAAATGTCTAATTATGCATATGAAATGACAGAAATAAGTGCAATGCGTACGGATATTGACCTGGATCTTTGATGGGTGTCACATATTGACTTGGCGTTTTTTGGCCTCACTTCTCCAACTAGGAAGAAGGCGTGTTTGGAGGATGACGTAATGAGTGCGGAGCAATAGTTTGTTGGTACGTCTTTATTATTTCTGTTGTTAGCTCTTTGTTTGCTTCATTTGGTTTTTATATATAGTTCACATTTTCTTTGTTTTCTAGCGGACTTAGTGAAAAAAAGTGGCTCGAGTAGTATGGATTCATCCAAGGAGCCGAATTCCAAAAGCATGTCTCCCCCTCCTCAGTTTGCTCTCTCACTAACTTCTAAGAACCCTGCGCAAGTGCCCCCCACCTCATCTCTGCAGATACATCAATCTGGGGATTCTGGTGCGCTTGTTAAAGACGTGAATCCGCCTGAAGGGTTTACTTAGAAAGTTCAGTATCCAGTTCTGGAGGAGGTTGATGAGGAATGGGTTCTGTTGGAGCCACCTCCCCAGCAATCGAACTTTGATAAAGAGGTCCAGACTCCTGTTCAGGAGATGGACATTCCTCCTAATGCGGGTCAGTGCCATATTCCAATGATTGAGATTGAGTGGTCTCCCAAATTTGCCACTCACCTAGAGTAAAACAAGTGAGAGCATTCACGTTTGGTTCTCCATGTATTTGTGAGCGGGTTCTCCATATTTTGATAAGTGGTTCCGAGTAGATGAGAGAGAAAATGTTAGCGTTGATCTCTATATTTGGTACGACACTGTTCGCCCTCTATAATTTTTAACACTTTTTAAAAGTGGTTGTGAGTGGAGGAGAGAGAGAAAATGTAATGATAAAAGTATACAAAGATATTATTTAATTGAAAAATAGAGTGAAATGTAGTGATTTTTAGTGTAATTATAAATATAGGGATGGAGATGCTACTGTGAATGATCTGAAACATGTGGGAAGAGCAAAATAGGAACATCCATTATTGTTGACTTAAAAACCCACTTTCCCCGTGATTTTAACTATCTATAATTTTTTCATACGGTAATATTTTCTTAAAAAAATTACACCATATTAATGAGCCTTTAATTCTCTTTATTTTGAATAGTCTATTACTATAGTTTTCTTAATTTTAAAAAAATTATTTTACAAGCTACATGTTTATGTGTTTTGGTATAACGTAACGTGAATTTTTGTGTAACGCTATGGGCATATGTACTAATACATAATTATGTAATATACATTTTATTCTTGAAACAAGTAATATGATATGTGATTTTGTAGTGTTATGTGATTACATAACACTAGTTGATTATGTATTATTACATAATTACATGATTTTGATATACCCATTATGTGATTACGTAATTTCATTATAGTATTATGTGAAAATCCATTACGTGATTATGTAATTAGATACTAACTATAACTTAAGCAAACACAAAACATATACATGTCTAATCACGTATGAATTATAAATGTTAATGCAAAATATTAATCAATCAACCTAGAATAACCACATAATGTTGTATATTACAGATTCAATCATGTTATAAAGCATGAATGATTGAGTTCTCATTATTGAATGTTTAATCATGCAATAAACATAACTGTAATAACATTAGTTATAAAACTATTATTTTTTAGCAATTGTGATTTTTTATAACCATTCATTTCATAACTTGCAAAGTACATTAAGATAATAGGTAGACATGCAACAAGCTGCTCTGCCACCCCTGTCACTAGAAAATAGTTATTTATTAAATTTTGAAAGATAACAGATCATCTAATCGAAGGAAACCATGATTAAATCTTACACCATGATTTAAACGCGTGTGTCGAACGCACGCGTTGGATAACAAAAATAATTATATCTTTTTCTCGGTTTAGTTATGTTTTGTATTACGAACATTTTCGACTCGTTTTAATTATTACTAAACCAAAAATAAAACCGCGACACAAGATGTTAACGGGTTCGATACGCGTGTACACCCAACCCCCATTGTCGCCCCTTCCTTTCCATTCTTCTTTTCGGCTCAAACCCACACATCTCCAAGGATATCCTCTCTTGTGTGACAACCGTCGAAATCACAGGTCATATCTGTACATTTAACTACACGTGAATACATTGTGCATAGCATTCCATGTCATCTATTTTGTCATAGTTGGGCCATACAGGGTTCCAATGAGTCAATCCTGAGACGTGCAGTCTAACGGCAGACACACTAGTTAGTATAAGGCCTCAGTTAGTTAAATATGTCTTGCTAGACTATAGGAAATCCATGCAATTGAACAAGAATTCCAACTTGTTACCCCGACAAGAACAAAAACAAACAATGTTCATTCGCAAGAGGTTACCAACGTGTATTCTAGTAAACTAGTGCACATACGAACAATACGACCACTTGAACACTCGAACTTGATCTATCTAGACCTACATGAACATGTGGATTAAACAAATACACTAATACACATACATACATTCCCACGGCCATGCATGCATGCATACATACATACATGCATAACATAATCCCATCAAATCCAAGAAAATTACTCTAATGGGATCTTAGTCCACCTTAGTTAACAAGACTTACACATGTTGACTTGCTTAAAATACCTTGCTCTTTCCCAATGTAATTTTCGGCCCACACATTCCCTAGGCAAGAGGATGTATATTGTTTTGGACATTATCTCACTAGTACAAGACACACTCATATCTCTATATATACATATATATACACGACAACATATACACACAACCATGGAGTGGAGAAGTGACAAAACTACCTATATACACACATATACATATCACATACATACACACACATGTCTATTCACTTCCTAGTCACCAAGCCTATCTAGTGATCCACCAATCTATGTTTAACACTAACATGGAATGAACTATTCACATCTACACTTCCCATGTCCCTTGACCATCCAAGAATGTCCACCAACATACAAGAAATCGGCTAGCACCTTCCCTAGGTCCACTACACTTGAATCAAGGTCAACATCTTGCACAAAGTAGGCACAACATAGAACATTTGAGATGGATTAGTTTGTCAACATTACCAAAACATGCTTGCCCCTTCCCCCATGTATAATCGGCCGAAGCCACCCCTACATAACCTAACAAAAACCCAAGTCAACTTGTTTCACCAACATGAACCTTCACCTTTAGCACTCCATGAAAGATAGTCTTTGACTTACCACATTTGTGAGCCAATCACCCAAGCTCTTTCCCTCTCTCTCTCTCTCAGCTATATAAAGGAGATCAAGGAAGCCATTTTTCCACACCACAACATCTCATGATACACTAACACTTGAACCTACCTTTCCTTTCCCTTGTTACCATTCGGCCGAAACCAAAGGGACCCAAGAGGGTCTAGTTTGATCACTTTTCCTCATCAACTAGGAGTTCCAAGCCACTAGCAAGTCTTTAGGAGTCATTTGGAAGGGAGATTGCTTATTTTTCTTATATATATACTCGGCTATACACCAAGGTATAATAACCGAACCATTTTCCTTCTTTTGTATATTATTCGGTCACATGTAACGGTCACCCGAGTACACACACCTTCGCACACTATAACCTTGGGTTGTTTAAGTTAAACTAACTAAAATACTTAAGTTTTATGTTAAAAGATTAATGTTTTAGCTTATACATACTCGATCATATATATATATATACGAATACATGCACGATAGAACTCGTATATGGACATTTACTTACCCCCAAACATACATTTGAATGTATGAGTGAGTGTATGGGGTCAAGGACCGGCCCAAATCTAAGCCAAAATCATCTAGTTTCATAACATATACTAAACTATGTTTTGAAAACAGGTGTTAAGGACAACAAAAACAAGTGTTAACCACTTTAACACAATGGTTTTCCTAGAAACCTGTGTTAAATACTTAAAAATGTGTACATTTGAAGACAAAGCGCCAAAACATGTTAATTTTACACAATATTATAGTAAAATATGTCCATATTTTACCATAGGCTTACAAAACTGTGACATAAAAGCCACACGGTAACGTTTAGTAAGTCACAACATATGTTTTGCCAAAAACAGAATAAACATAGCCACCAGAATAACAAAACGGACAATTATTGACAGGTACAATGTGTGACACACGTGGATAGTGGTACAGAAGCCCCCAGTCCATAGGTGTTACAGTCGGGTGAACAAATGCATGGTAGTTAGAGTCAAACATAGACCTAAGTTGCTTTCAAATGCATTTAGGGTTCCTAGACAGACACACAGTGCCATATTCAGTTCAGTTTACCATCCAGACATCAAGTGAGTATTCACGGCCCCTTTTTACAGTTTTTACATTTTTCCGGGGGAAAAACATGCGTACAGTTTTCAGTTACAATACATGACTATTATGTGAACATGAGACATCAAGGTTCAGGATCCATTAAGCCCTCGTGTCATACATCATACCATAACCATTAGCTATGGACTTAGCCATGAAACATTGGGATAGATCTATTGGGCTGACGCGCCCACTCTTGGTCAGTCGCTCTGACCGGATGACAGATATCAAAAGAATGCTTGTATTTCACATTTTCTATTGTCTTTAGTGTACAATGGGCGAGGCACAACATGTCAAGGTTTGGTTATGGGCTCATGTCAGATCACATATTGATTATTGCCCTAGCTAGGCAATGATTTAGTCGGTTTTTGATTACATGTCCAACATATAGAAAACCTGTGAACTCACCAACTTTGTGTTGACCCATATATTTTACATGCATGTTTTTCAGGAAATTAGCATGGATAATGGAACTTGCGGTCGCGTGCGAGCATTTGTGGGATACCTTCTTTTGGACCGTTGTGTTGTCATAATAATTTTAGACATTTACATACAATGGTTTTAGAATTAAACAATTAACTAATGTTGAATGAATTTGGTTGTTTAATGGAAGTTCCTACTTGTTTTAATTAATGCTCGTGTGACCTTTTGTGCTTAGAAATCTTTCAAATTCGCACCTCGCGTTTCCGCCTTGGCGGGGTGTGACATCTTGTCCCACCTGCACACATCACTAAGATGACATTTAACAAGTTATCAAATCACCATTTATTATTCATAGAATAATGACACTTGAGGATGACTAAACATGAGAATGGAAATATTCTCCAATCATTAAGTTTGATGATAGATTACCTACTCAAACTAGAAGATAGTAAGTCTAATCAAAGGACAAATCAAAACATCATGGAAAGAACAAAAAGATGATTATATACAAAAATAGTATGATCTCTTTAATCACTCTAACCCACACAAGATTTACTTCCTAATCCACCTAGTCTCTCTATCTCTCTCGACCAAGCATAAACATCGCCCCCTCCCCTTGTTAAAATCCCAACCAAATCTAACTAGGAATGATTATGTTTAAATCCACATCAAACACAAATCTTGTCAAACCTTTGATGACTAAACACAAGATTAGGAAGATCTCTTTAATCCCTCAAAACCATGAAAGATTAGTACCCTAAATGTCATGGATCTTGTCCTTTCCTCGGACTACAATCGTCGCCACGTTCCCCTTCATGTTTCTTTTCTTTTTGACTTCCACAACACACAAGCTCCATGAAATGTCATTTATCTTTGATTTGAACTTGATGAAGGGTCACATTGATGTGTTTAGCATCTAATCTAAGTTAACATGATTAAGGAAGGATTCCTTTTATCACTAAGTTCGATAATAGTTGACTTACCTCTTATAGCCACTACTTTGCCTATATAAAGGGCCAAGGCCTTTGAGCTTCAAGCATCCACCACCCACAAGTTTCTTGAACCCTCAAACCATTTGGAACCTCTCTATTTGCAATCGGCTGAACCCAAACCCCCACACCATTGCTATTTTCGGTCCAAGACAAAACCATCCCAACCAACCCCAAGTAGATCCAAGGAGTCCAAAGGCGAGCATTTGAAGTGAATCATCAAGCTCTCGCCATTCTCTTTCTTTTTGGTTACTTTGCGCTAGGAGGTATAAAACTAAATTTATTTCTTTATTTATACACAAGCCTAACAATGTTCACCCAAACCAAAACCTTTAATATACAAAACTCTAATAATAATATAAAAAGTGGAAGTTCATGAATACATGTTTATGAGTGTGTGTGTATGCCGTCTATATGTATACACGCGTGTATGTACATATATATAAGTATGCGAGTGTATGTGTGTATATGTATGTGTATATGAGTATATATATGTGTGTGTATGTGTATGGTTGAGAATGTATGCATGTGTATGTATGCGTGTGTATGTATATAAATGTATATGTAAACGTGTGTATGTATATATATCCAAGAAAAAGGGTTAAAGGATAACTATTCTAAGAATTATGACATGATAATTCACACTTTCCCAAATGTTTATGTCTAAACACATTCTCAAAGTCACTAATAATCAACTAAGTTAACAAAAGTCCACTATAAGTTGGGTGAACAACATACGTGACAAACCATTGAATATGGACCTAAGATGTCTCTTGAACATAGGACACTTGTAGGACGGATCTAGTGTTTCGAGTTTAGTTTGCTAGCTTCCGCACAGATTCGAGGTGAGTTCGTGACCTCACTTTCTACTATTTTGCAAATGTTTTCGGGTGGAAAACCTGCAAGTTTCGCAAAAGCATTTGATATTTCAATAAATAACTTATGCATTTCTTAAGCTATATTAACAAATGCATTTCGATTCTCACAAACGGTTTATACAAGGTTCGCATCAAAACACACTGGTTTTATACAAGTAAACATGAATTGCAAACATGCATGAGTTATCGCTAAGGACAGGGTTGTCCTTGTTCATTTTAGGGGACTGGGTTGTCCTTGTTTATTTTAGAGGGCTGGATTGTCCTAGTTCATTTCATAGGACCGAATTCCCCTTAATCACACTTCTAAGGGTTTGAGGGTCCTTGTCATCGTTCGACTGTACAATCAAGTCCTCACTACTATTCGCTACTATAACTAGCTGCTAGTTGGCATCGTAGCGAGAACGCGATCTTGGTGAGGCACAGACTAGCCTGGGGTTGGTTATAGGCTCATGCACGGATTTTCATTTATGATCCAAAGGAACGACTTATGTTTCCAACCATTCCAAAAGAACAGTTTTCAAAAGTTATTGTGGAATACTCAGCGGGGATTCCAAAGGGACTTTTTACAAGGATTTCTCCAATTTGATTTTAGTGATAAAGCTAAATTTTCTCATAATGCTTTACCATTATTTTTCCATGATTTAAAGGAAAACAGTTTTACAAGAAATAAATATAAAACCATGAACTCACTAACTTTATGTTGACTTTTTAAGCATGTTTTCTCATGTATTATTTGGCACGACACAGTTGGATTAGGTGGAATTACGGAATTCAATACCCTGGCAAGCTATTAGTTGGCATTCAGTAGCTTTTGAAGGCTTAGATCATTCAGCTGCGTAGTAAAGGTACCAATGGGTGACAACTGAATGCAGATTTCTGGGTGTGACAATATCCCGCTGGAACCGGGTCGGGAAACACAATAAACATTACACTAAAAACACAATACACAGCACACTAAAAAACACAAATCTGCAGCAAAAAAAAAAAACAATGGACATAAAAACACACAAATGGCAGTCGAAAAAACATAATAAATAGAAAAACACAACGCGCAATACAAAAAACACCGTGATCAGGCAAAACACAATCTTTAGTAAAAACGCAATGATCAGAACTGGAAAAATATAATGAACGTGACAATAAAACATAATGATAAGTCGAAAATACCACAATGGACAGACAAAAATAACACATTGTATTTTTTCTGCTGCAGATTTGTGTTTTTTTTACTGCACAATGCATTGTGTTTTTTTTTTCTGCATGGACAAAACCCACTAAAAACGACGTTTTTTTTTGTATGGCACAATTTATTTGTTGGAAAGATAATAAAACGCTCGTTAATTTGGTGTAATTTTTTTTTTTGAAAAAACATGTCGTTTAAAAAAGTTATTAGCGTTTAAAGATTACGGGGAAATGTGCATATGCAATGCACATGAGAGAGAGAAAGACAAGTTTACCACAATACAATTCCATAAAAAAACCCACGTAAATTGTTTCATCTTTCCACCTTCATTTAATCCTCACCTTTTATTCTCTAAATCAAAAGCCCATATTCCTTCTCACACTTAAAAAAAAGAAACTTTTTTTACATTATCCTCCCACATTTTATCATAATCAATAATAATATACTTTGTGGGATAGAAAAGTTAACCAGAGTAAAATAGATAGCTAATTAAAGGAAGCTAATCTAAAGCTACATAACATGAAACATAAACACACTAGTGGAAACATGGACTGATAATATAAGTTTGCAACCAAATTAAGTTAGTAGGAAAGGTTCTTAAAAATTTATACGGTATATTGATAACGAGGAGTATCTATGTTACCTTATTAAGGAGGAGAGATGGCTAAGATAGTCATTTTACCATCATTTTAAGATGGCATATCAAGTGCCATAAGTCTAATATCATAACTTTTACCCTATTTCTTCCTTTTATACCCTTGTGTACAAGATGTAAAGCCTATTGTATTTATAAGTAATACACACACTTTATCATTCTCCATATGTAACCCCCTTCTTAAGTTTCATTATTAAAACATCATAATAGAGAAATAAAACCCATCATCAATTTCATTATAAAACTTAATGTGAATGATTCAATTAATAATTAACCGATTAGGATATGAGACATCCTAAATCCTGACGCCTTTAAGAAATCAGTAACCGAAATGCATTCATTTGTGAAATTAAGAATTTAGGTGTCAATGGAGTTGAAATACCTATTAAGGAGGAGAGATGGCTAAAATAGTCATTTTACCATCATTTTAAGATGGCATATCAAGAGCCATAAGTCTAATATCATAACTTTTACCCTATTTCTTCCTTTTAAAAGCCTATTGTATTTATAAGTAATACACACACTTTATCATTCTCCATATGTAACCCCTTTCTTAAGTTTCATTATTAAAACATCATAATAGAGAAATAAAACCCATCATCAATTTCATTATAAAACTTAATGTGAATGATTCAATTAATAATTAACCGATTAGGATATGAGACATCCTAAATCCTGACGCCTTTAAGAAATCAGTAACCGAAATGCATTCATTTGTGAAATTAAGACTAATAAAAAAAATTCACAACATATATTAACACAACCTTTTGATTAAGCATTGAACTATCAATTGAATTGCATAACTTGAGCTCTCAACTCTATTCAATTTCTATCACCATCATATACCACCATCTTGCTAATTTTCAAGTTTAGTCCGCGGATGGTGGTTTCAGAATTAGAAGACGATGCCGCCTAAAATAACAAAAACCATTGTCACAAACCTCCAAGATGTTGACTTTCGAAATAAGAGGGACCTGAAAAACTATAGCCATTGTGGAGGAAGAAAAAGGTTTGGAAGTCATTGCCTCGCGTGTTGGTGAAAACGATTTGTGAGTATATGATGTCCATGTGATTAACAATGAGCCGAAGGCAACTGGAAGTAAGAAACAAACCAAAAAAAAAGAGTGGTTCATAGACGAGAGTGGTTCATAGACGAGTAACGGGCAGCCACCTGCGAGCGGGTCAAAGAGTAGTTTAAGAAGGAATTGCACATCATCATTGGATCATGGACAAACCAAACTTGATATCGAAGTTGAATGGCTAAGAGAAAGATTGAGGGTTGTATATCGGGTCACCTACCCATTCACTACGCCTATTCAACGGATCCTTCCAAATGGTGTTTCCGATTTCCGCAACAAGAATGTAAGGTAGCGAACTAGATGGCCCTGTAACCCGTGATCAGGCCGGAAAACGACACTAACTTAGGTCACCCTGGATATCTATTAAAGTGGCTAAATTAAGTCCCCATGCACCGCAAGCTGATCCAGATTCAGCATGATGCTGATTTTTCCATTACCATTCACTTAATTTCCATTTCCTTTTATTTGGAAATGTTATTACCTCATTAGAAATGGATCAGTTGTTTTTTTATTTAATTCCCTAGAGACCCGGAATGTACGTGGATATTAGTTTATTTTGATTCTCTATATGTGCAAAATTTTATGGTGTAACACAACCAAACAAACTGAGCCAACATAAACTCAAGAATAATAACACAGAAGTTTAGGCGACAAAACAAAGGTGGCAAAATCTTATTAACCCAAACCTAAAAAATCCCCCCAAATACCCTGAATCTCACAAAATAGTGAGATTCTAAATCAACAGCTATAGATATCAACTGATTGATTAGATCAGTTGATACTATAGAATTATAAGTACAATACAAAGTAAAAACTTACAGACCAGAAGACCTATGATCGAAACAATCGATCAACACCAGGTTATCACAGACAGATAACCACAAGACCACCAAGAACAAGTACAGATCACTAATCTCTAATCTTCTGTGAAGAAGAGTAGAGATGATACAACGATGATACAGAGAGAATACAACTGAAAACCCTAATCGTTTGTGTGAATGACGAATAAACAAAAAATAATAATCCTTTTATACTGGCTCCAGAAGCTTCTAGCTCGTTATCTCGAAATATAACCACAGCCGTTGGATTAGATTTTGATCAACGATCATCATTCAACCCTGAATAATATCTCAACAAACTCGAGAAACAATAAATAACAACCGGTCAAATATAGGTCAAATAATGACCCATCTCAACAAACATAATTGGGCTTAATATCATAATGGATTATTATTAGCCTTTTAGCCCAAAGTCATGACTAAGTGGGCTAATAGTAACCAGAAACAATATGTAACATGTTTTAACATATGAATTAACTCAAATGTTAATTTTAACACGCCCCCTTAATTCGTATGTTTAAACATGTCTACCATTCTTAAATCAGAACAGAACTGTTTATGTTGTTGTATCCCAAGACCCTTAGTCAAACCATCAGCAATCTGTTTCTCAGAAACCACTTTGATGGTTTCAACTATTCCACTAGAAATTTTTTCTCTAAGAAAATGAATGTCTAGTTCGAAATGTTTAACCCTGTCATGGAACACAGGGTTTGCTGCAATAGAAATAGCAGCTTTGCTATCACAATACAACTTCAATGGTATTTTAAGATCAATCTTAAGTTCAGTTAACAAATTTTTCAGCCACATTAACTCACAGGTGGCTGAACACATAGCTCTATACTCAGCCTCAGCTGAGGATCTAGAAACAGTATTTTGTTTTTTACTTTTCCAGGAAATTAAAGAATTCCCTAAGAAAATACAAAATCCTGTTACAGATTTTCTTGTAACTAAGCACTTTGCCCAGTCTGCATCAACATACCCATACAACTGAAAAGTCTCATTTTTTGTAAATGAAATACCTTTTCCAGGTGACTCCTTCAAGTACCTTAATAGCCTTAAGGCAACTTGAAGATGTCCCTTGGTTGGTTGATGCATAAACTGGCTCAAACACTGAACTGCATAACTGATATCAGGTCTGGTCAGGGACAGATATATTAACTTACCAATCAGTTTTTGAAAACCAGTTATGTTATTAAGAACATTGTTATTTTTAACATTCTTTGTATTCATAATATAACTAGGTTCAATAGGATTATGCACAGGTTTGCACCCTAGATAACCAAACTCACTTAACAGTTCTAAACAATACTTCCTCTGAGACAAACATATAGACTGATCAGAATATAATACCTCTATTCCTAAGAAGTACTTCAATTTTCCCAAATCCTTTATGAGAAAATTAGTACTCAAGAACTGCTTAACCTTTTCTATTTCAGACACATCATTTCCAGTAATGATAATGTCATCAACATAGACAAGTAATACAAGAAACACTTTACCTTTAGACAGAACAAACATAGAATGATCACATACACTTTGATTAAATCCTATCTCAATCAAAACAGTTGTCAATTTTTCATTCCATTTCCTAGGGGCTTGTTTAAGTCCATATAAGGATTTAATTAATTTACAGACTTTGGTTTCCCCTTTTGAATAGTATCCTTCTGGGGGTGTCATATAAACATCCTCAGTTATGGTTCCATATAGAAAAGCATTATTAATATCTAACTGATACAAATTCCAGTTATTTTGTACAGCTATACTAATCACTGTTCTAATGGTAACCATTTTTACTACCGGAGAGAATGTTTCCCCAAAATCCAGCCCCTCTCTCTGATTATATCCCTTAGCAACAAGCCTTGACTTGTACCTCTCAACCTCACCATTTGATTTATACTTGATTTTAAACACCCATTTACATCCTATGGGTTTCCTACCAGGAGGCAAATCAGACAATATCCAAGTATTGTTTCTATGTAAAGCTTCCATCTCACTATTCATAGCCTCAACCCATTTGGGATCCTTGGCTGCTTCATAGTAAGTGGAAGGTTCAACAGTTTTATTCAACACAGAAATGAAACTTCTATTTTCAAAAGACAAATTTGCATAATTAACAACTTTTTCTACACCATATTTGACCTTCCCCTCAACTATATACTCATTAAACCTTTTTGGAAAGTTTGAAACCCTACTAGACCTTCTAAAACTTCCCTCAGGTGGAATGGTCTCATCATTGGCCATATCCACATCATGGTCAACCTCCTCAGGTACACTACAACCTGGGTTAGACTGTTGACCAAGGTCAAAGTCACTGTCAGCCCTGGGAATGAAACCTGGTTGCTGACTAGTAGACTTGGCCTGAGAACCTATGTTTCCCCCTTCATCATTGGGAAACTCTTGCCCCTCAGTCACTTTATTACTTTCAATATTTACAGTTTCAACATTGTCAAAAAAGTTTATATGATTTAAACTTTCAGAAACTTGGTTAGGTTCTATATTTTCAACATTGTTTTTAAAGGGAAATATTTCTTCATAGAACCTAACATCCCTAGAATACTCTATTTGTTTAGTTTCCAAATTCCACAACTTATAACCTTTTTTAACATTTGAGTAACCTATCAAAACACATTTATCAGCACAACTAGACAACTTGTCTGAATCATTTAAAACAGTACTGAAACATAAACATCCAAAGTTTTTTAAGTGACTGAGAGTGGGGGGGAACCCATATACAATTTCAAAAGGACTTTTTCCTAGCAATACAGAAGAGGGGAGCCTGTTTATAACATAAGTAGCAGTTAGAACACATTCAGACCAGAACCTAAGTGGCAACCCACTCTGGAACAACAAAGCCCTAGCCATATTTAAGAGATGCCTATGTTTTCTCTCAACTACCCCATTTTGCTGTGGTGTGTACACACAACTAGTTTGATGAAGTATACCTTTTGTTTTACAAAAAACATTCATTTGATTGTTAACAAACTCAGTCCCATTATCACTTCTAAAGACCTTAACACACTTTTTAAATTGAGTTTTTAGAAGTTCATAAAATTCTGTTATACAATCAAAAACTTCTCCTTTACCTTTTAACATAAAACACCAAACTGTTCTAGAAAAGTCATCAACCACAGTTAGAAAATATTTATATCCTTCCTTACTAGTTATTTTATAAGGACCCCACACGTCTAGGTGAATTATATCTCCTAAATCTTTTGTTTTATGGTCACTAAGAGGGAAAGGAAGTCTGGTTTGTTTGGCCTTATGGCAAACCTCACATGGTTTAGTTTTATTTGTATTAATACCCAGGCTATCTTTTAAAACAGCTAGGACTTGGTCAGAGGGGTGACCAAGTCTACTGTGCCACAACTCAGTGTCACAGGTACTATTAAAACAAACATTTGATGAACTTACACTATCACCAACGAAATATAGACCTTCACTTTGTCTACCAGTCACCAGGATTCTCTTGCACTTGGAATCCTGGATGTAACAACTATTCTCATCAAATAGTACAGACAATTTACTATCCTTAGCAAGTTTATGAACAGACATGAGACTAACACAGTAATCAGGTACATAAAAAACATCATATAATACAACACCATTTGCAAGATTAATATCTCCTATCTTAGAAACCTTAGCACTTGTTCCATTTGGGTGCTTGACCTTTAAGTCATAATTGGATACATCAACACAATTGTACATGTCTTTATCCTCACTAGTCATGTGTTGATTTGCACCAGAGTCTGTTATCCAACTATGACTTATAAGGCTTTTTACAAAATTAGAACAGCTTGAAAAATTTTTAAAAATGTTTTCAAGTTTAGAAAGACAGGACACACTAGAAAAACCATTGAGACTAACACTCTTACCTCCAACATTGGAGTTCTGAGCATCATTCCCATTTTTTTCACTTATTAGATTCAGCAGCTTGGATACTTGTTCTGCTGAAAAAGGCAACACAGAACTACCAGCAGTAGGAGCAGGGGAAATACTTTGTTTACTGCTAGTAACATTATTACTTTTAGGGTTTTGACCACTAGGTTTCTTCTTGAAACCTGGTGGGTAACCAACCAGTTCATAACACCTGTCCACTGTGTGTCCCAACATATTACAGTGGGAACACTTAAGATTTGGATTAGGACCCCTATTGTTTCTTCTTTTATTATCAAAATTTTGATTACCCTTTGAAACAAACACAACATTTTGACCTTTGGAAGTTCCACTGGTTCCCCTGTGGGACTCTTCTCTAGATACAATTGAAAAGGCCACTTTTATACTAGGTAATGGTTCTCTAGTCAACAAAGTGGTCCTAACTGGTTGGTATACATCATCAAGACCCATCAAGAACTGCATTAACTTGATAAGGGCACTAAAATCATTAAACTCTTTAGATGCATTACAAGTGCAAGTAGGCAATTGTAAAATAGCATCTAATTGTTTCCACATAGTGTTTAACTTATGGTAGTACTCAGAAACAGTACTTCCATTTTGTTTAACACTATTAATTTTCTGGTACAAATTAAACACAACAGACCCATCTACTTTGTCATAGGTCTCTTTCAAGTCATTCCAAACTTCACTGGCAAGTTTGGAAAAGACTTGCCCTAAATACAATTCTTCACTAACAGAGTTCAACAACCAGGATAATACAACAGAATTACACCTATCCCATTGTCTAGCAAGCATATCATTTTCAACAGATTTAACACAAGAACCATCTATGAATCCATACTTATTCTTAGCTTCTAAAGCAAGCTTCATAGAACTAGACCACACAGAGTAATTATCAGTACCTTTCAACTTGACACTGATAATAGAAACACTACTGGTATCACTGGGGTGTAAGTAAAGAGGATCACTAATGTCCAATTTACTTATAAGAGTACCAGTAGTATTCACTAAATCAGACTGATGTGGATCATAAGGTCCTAGAGGACCCTGTGGCCCTTGAGGACCCTGAGGTCCTTGAGGACCCTGAGGTCCTTGAGGCCCTTGTCCAGTCATAATCAGTCAACAAGAACAATAAACAAAGAAAAAACACACAAACAAAACAACAAAGACCACAGACAGAAGAAACAGATACACAAACAATAGACAATAGAATCCTAATAGGACGAAGCTGTGTCAGTGTTCAGATAGTGGGTTCATCACTCATAGGTGCCCACCCAGATCTTTACACAGGAGTCCTTTATTATCTATATATGTATATATATATATAATAGGCAAAGACAACAACAAACACACAGGGAACAATCTCACCAAGAACACCCAAGTTAGGGTTTCTCCACAACTCGTAGCTTGTAACCTTCACTTAGGGTTACAAACCAGAGAGCAATAACTCGTAGCTCGTAACCTTCACTTAGGGTTACGAACCAGAGAGCAACACAGCTGATCCAAGCCAATCCAGAAGCCAACACTCCGTTGACACCAGATCCCAACTTGTCAAAACAACACAAGAAAACAATAAGTAACACCAGATCTGAGATCTAATATTCAAGATCTCAGACTTATAACCAATAATCAAAGTAATACAGCGGAAGAACAATTAACCAGAATCGTTTATTTAACACAAAACACTTTATGATAGGAGAGCCTTAGGCTCTGATACCATGTAAAATTTTATGGTGTAACACAACCAAACAAACTGAGCCAACATAAACTCAAGAATAATAACACAGAAGTTTAGGCGACAAAACAAAGGTGGCAAAATCTTATTAACCCAAACCTAAAAAATCCCCCCAAATACCCTGAATCTCACAAAATAGTGAGATTCTAAATCAACAGCTATAGATATCAACTGATGATTAGATCAGTTGATACTATAGAATTATAAGTACAATACAAAGTAAAAACTTACAGACCAGAAGACCTATGATCGAAACAATCGATCAACACCAGGTTATCACAGACAGATAACCACAAGACCACCAAGAACAAGTACAGACCACTAATCTCTAATCTTCTGTGAAGAAGAGTAGAGATGATACAACGATGATACAGAGAGAATACAACTGAAAACCCTAATCGTTTGTGTGAATGACGAATAAACAAAAAATAATAATCCTTTTATACTGGCTCCAGAAGCTTCTAGCTCGTTATCTCGAAATATAACCACAGCCGTTGGATTAGATTTTGATCAACGATCATCATTCAACCCTGAATAATATCTCAACAAACTCGAGAAACAATAAATAACAACCGGGTCAAATATAGGTCAAATAATGACCCATCTCAACAAACATAATTGGGCTTAATATCATAATGGATTATTATTAGCCTTTTAGCCCAAAGTCATGACTAAGTGGGCTAATAGTAACCAGAAACAATATGTAACATGTTTTAACATATGAATTAACTCAAATGTTAATTTTAACAATATGTAAACCTGTCGAAAGAATGAAAGAATGAGAACACTGAGTTTATGAGGCGGCAAAAGAAACACACCCGCCGCAACGCGCGGGCATTCCCACTAGTAATCAATTAAAGGGGGAGCTCCGATATTGGTGAGGTACTTTTGTAGAATCATGTTAACACTACATAGTTGAGGTGAGTATGCTCCATTTCTTATAAAATATTTAGGGGAAAATTGCATTATGTCTTATTGTCAATGTTAAGGTTACATACAAGATACTAAACTGGTTTTGTGCATGACCATTAATCTGGTTCGATCGCTTGACAGGTGAGTACTGAGTAGTGCTACTTGGGATATGCCACAACTTGTATTATATTAATTTAGGTGGCCTATCAAGTATCAACCCAACGTGTCTACATAGCGGTTCACATAAAATTATAGTTAATCACCTTCACAATCAATTAAATGTTTTGCTAAAAGGTTAGTCCAAAAACACATAAGCTCACCAACAAATTTTCTTTACGTATTTTAGTTTGCAATTTAAGGAAATTAAATTAAGGTGAAGGAAACAAGTAAGCTTGTTGTTGGAAGTGTTATGCTTGGATATTTTGTGGATGTCACAGTTTGCATGGTGTCAAAAAGTTGAACTAAATGTGTGTTTTGGGATGTAGAGCGCGTCCTTATGTAGTTGGTATGCATGAGATAACACCTTGTGGATTTGAAGTAAGACTCGTATATAAAGCCCACCAAGTGGGCGCAAGTGGGTACGGTGTTATGAATATGTGTTATTTGCGGATTGTTCAATAGTTTTGGGGTTAGACAATATGTGTCCAATTGATGCCATCGAGCATCCCTGGGAGGCTCCATTTGACTTCATGTGTCGTGTACGAATGTGCAATTTAAGGGCTAGTCGATTTACGTAAAAACTCTTGATCATACAACTTGATAACCGCATTGTAAAAATATCCTAGATATTCACATGAAGCCTTATTAGACATAGCTAAATATTTATCATATTCATCAGGAACATAATCGGTTGTAAGTTGACGAAACATGGAAGTGTAATTTTGTAGCGGCGTGAAACTCTTTGTGTACCTCTCGTCGTAACGGACTAGAAACCATCTAAAGTTGGCATCTATGTCTACCACAACTTTTAAAAATAACTCTTTCGATAAATGAAATCACGCTCTACACATCGCATCATCGTACTCTGGATTTTCGACAAAATAGTTTTTCTTTTTTTTTTTCTATTTAATTGTATTGAACACATAACCGTGAAAAATTACATTAAGATAGCGGGCAGGCGGACAACAAGCTGCGCCGCCAACCCCTTCTGAATGGCAAACCCTAACCTACTAAAAACGAACCCATGCACTCGTGGCGCCGAGACACTGCTATGAATAACCTGTTGGACTCTGGTCAGGAAACGGATGGCTTCCGGTGCCAGGGAGCCAAAGGTATCAAAAACCAGGGGTACAAAAACGTGTTGGTTCTCCTCACAAGCTTTAGCATGTTTCTCAACTTTCTTCACCTCTGCTTTCCGCACCGCTTGCCCTACTACAATACCATTATCCCTCAAACCAACCAGGGAAGATACACCTGTTGGGTCGACACAAGCGTGTTTCCCCCGGCCCACCCAAAGACAAGCATGTCTGCTGGACGTAGGGTAGATCTCCCTTCTGCGGGGTTCGAGAGGAAATTCACAGGCGCCTCCTTTTTGGCTGAGATCCCAGCCATTCTTAAAATATCCCAAAGAACGTCCCGGACCCAGTCATGCCTATATTTGAAACCAGGCAACTCCTTACAGTGAACCGCGTGTTCCCCGTATTTGTCCAAGCATGCCTTACGGCATATCGGGCAGACTTCATCTTTATGGTACATGGGGATCATCAAACGGTATTTGAGAATTGCCCTATATTCAACCCCAGACATGGTTTGGCCAAAACCTTCGATCGGGATAACATTTAGGAAATCTAGGGCATGGGGGCTTTGCAAACATGCAATAACTGCCTTTTGGCGGAAGACAGATCAAAAGCTTCACCCAGGCTCTGCGCGATTTTGCCAAAAAGGGCATTCGCCAAAGTTTTCTGAGGCTTTGGGAGGACGGTGTCCTTGTTAGAAAAACCGTCAATATCAAAATCTGGGAGATAGTCATTTATCCTTTCAAAGGCCTGCACGTAGTCCAAGTCCACGTTGACAACCCCGCATCTTTAGAACATAATAAGCCCTTTCTCGATCACGTGACACGTATTTCTTTGATCGCCCCGCATCTTCAAGTTCTTTTGCTGAGACGACCTCCATACCAATAATTTAAGAGTAGAATCGCTAGAGTAGGAAAAATTGGTTATTTTTAATTTATTTTATTTTATTGTAGTTGGAGAGTATAAAAAAAACTGAAGTGTACAAATTTTAAAATTTTAGTTAAGTTAAATGATTTATCTATGTTTAATTTAAATTGTAACAGTATAATGACCATTGAATGGTCACAACTCTCCCATCTTACGTGGTTCACCAACCCGCATAACCCTCCATCTTGAGTGATCGAATGGGTTGCCGCAGTGTTCTAGTTGAACCCGCTGAACCCCCTTTTCATCTAGAAATGCCCCAGACATCCTAAATACTTGGTCCTACATTTGTTTCGTAGCACCTGTACGTGGAATTCACAAACCTAGTTTAAAGTTTCAATCTTAATTATATAACCCACATGCTGCGCTAGCTATTTTGTTTTTATTTCGTGTCACAATGATGCGGCTTTTGGTTATGCCTACGGATTTGTTTGAAGTTATTATATTGCTACAAAATTTTAAAAGTATGCTTTTTGTAATAATTGTAGATATATTGTTTTGGTCAAAATAAGAAGCTCTAAACGATTTTGATATAATTTCGTGTTGTAATTGTTGGACTTGGACTTTATTATTGTGGTAACTAGGATTCTATTATTCCGCGCTTCGTGGCGGGAGCTCATGTTTCGTTGAGGGTTTGGTGGACGTTAAAGAGCGCGCGTCACTATGGGAGCTCCTGTTGCGTGGAGGGTTTCGTGGACATAAAAGATAATATTAAGTGACTCTTATTCTCACGTGGGCTTCAAAAAAATACTCGCGGCAAAAAGCTAAAAGTTTGGTGGTCAAAGTTTGAAATCCTAAAAGCTAAAAGTTTTGTGGTCAAAGTTTGGTGGTCAAATTGGAAGAAAAGAAAGTACATAAGTTAGTAAGAAAGTTAGTAGCCAAAGTTGGGTGGTCAAAGTTTGAAATCCTAAAAGCTAAAAGTTTGGTGGTCAAAATTTGAAATCCTAAAAGCTAAAAGTTTGGCGGTCAAATTTTGGTGGTCAAATTGAAAGAAAATAAGTACATAAGTTAGTAAGAAAGTTAGTGGCCAAAGTTGGATGGTCAAAGTTTGAAATCCTAAAAACTAAAAGTTTGGTGGTCAAAGTTTTAAATCTTAAAAGCTAAAAGTTTGATAGTCAAAGTTTAAAGAATATAAAGTTAATCTAAAAGTTCGTGGCCAAATTTTTAAATCCTAAAAGCTAAAATTTCATGGTCAAATTAGAAGAAAATAAAATTAACCTAATGGCTAATATATATATTAAAAGAACAAAACTGTAAAGTGTCGTTTTTTTAATATTATAATAATATATTTAAATTTAATATTTTAATATCTTTGTGTTGTTATGAGTATTATTATGTGCACTGCACGACACCACATCAAGCGACTCATCTTCTACATCTAGAATCTTCTGTTAACAGAATTTGTTACAAAACGTGACAAAACAATTATACAATTTCAAGATAGGTACACTACTTTGTTAAAAAATCAATAAAAACGGGCAAAAATTTTCTTAGTGGTAGAAATATTTTATGGGCATTAACAGATTATTTTCTCGTATAGCAAAGTATGATGACAACGTTGATTAACATGATGTCAAGTTGACATAAGTTGTGAAAAAGATGAATTGAAATCTTTATAAGCAAATTAGATAAAATTTCGGTAGAGTAGTATGAACAAAATAACGTATTTTTAAAATAGTAAAAGTATTCAGAAC
Organism: Ambrosia x helenae; assembly: GCA_030844895.1. Lineage (NCBI taxonomy): Eukaryota > Viridiplantae > Streptophyta > Magnoliopsida > Asterales > Asteraceae > Ambrosia > Ambrosia x helenae. The sequence continues at coordinate 36,808 of JAUTDX010002979.1, forward strand.
GCTTTTACGTAACCAACGACAAGCGGGCGACCCGTATTCTTAACTTTGTTCGGAATGGGGCGGTTCGTGTGTGTATATATATTTAGGATTTGGATTCTTCGAGAATATTACATGAAGTATTTTTGTAATTAGAACAAATTAAAAAACATGCTGCCTAACGTATCATTGATCTGAAACCCTAGCACCTTCTTCTTCATCACCATCTTGTAAACCCTAACACCTCTGTATCACCACTGCGTCTTCACCATCCTGTAAACCCTAACACCTCTATATCACAACCACGCCTTAACCACACCACCACCTCATCGCCACCGTAACACCACCACATTGTGCAGTTATGACATCTTTCAATTCCTCTCACGTTGATCCTTTTCCAACTACCAATGATATTATAGTAACTAATCATATTGAAGGCACTTCGTTGAATACAACAAGAAATAAACACTATATTCCTATTATAGAATCGATGTCTACAGAATCCATGTCTACACCAGCTATCAGAAATGTTTCTGAACCATCGCTCACATATGATACTACTTCCCCATCAGCCGCAACAACGTATACACTGGTTGACGAACATATGAAGTTCATACGATCTGAAACCAAATGTATTATATCATTTAATTAGTTATAATGCACACATACACATACGTATATGTAAGATAATACCAAATATAATACTAAATTACAACCATAATACAAAACTATATATACACATGTGTATAACCCAATTTGGTCTCTGTTTGTTAATAATGCGCATGTGCATAACAAGCTTTAACACCACATAATATACATGAACAGTTAAATCTTCTGTTTATGCTACACCTAATGGCACATCATACTGGATACCCGATGTTGATGTTGAATACACATGTGTAATAGATAGTACATTTGACCATTGGGACGACGTTTTGATGATGTACAACACACATATGTGATAAAAACTGTATTTTCCACCTCTATCGGCACACTGAAGAAAAAAGAAACCAGGACAACTCCATCAAACATCTGACACATCGATACATATTATGTTCAAAAGAAGATGTCGACTGTAATGATGATGTTTAATGACAATGATGAGGATTATCCAGATACTAATGCTAACGAAGATACAAAAGATGATATTGAGGGCACTTTCATACATGGCTGACCATGAACAACCACCTAGACGTTCATCCAGGCGTCATAATGCACCTAGCCATTCTTAAACATCCATTATATGATGTAAAAAAGTTTTATGAATATCACTCAATTTGATTACAGGTTATGTTGAATCAATCTTTGTATTTTTGCTTGAAAAAACTTTCCATTATATATTTGATACATATCTTCATTATTTCATATCTACCATGTATCAGTGTTAAATATTTAACCTACACGCATGTGCATTGCCTAACATGTTCATTATTTTGATTTATGCACATGTGTATATGTCAAATTCTTGACACCTGGTCATTTAAAAACCATAATACATTACTCATGCATATATCATTTCAAACCATGTACCTTTTAAACCATAATACATGTATATTATTTCGATTCATAATACATATACCATCGTGTTATTTTTCAATCTATGTGTCACACCCCGTCAAGGCGGAAACGCGAGGTGCGACTTCGAAAGATTTCCAAGCACAAAGGTCACACGAGCATTTAATCAAAATAAAGCGGGAACTTTCATTAAACAACCGAATTCGTCCAACATACGTTAATTGCTTAAAAGTAAAACCATTGTATGTAAATGTCTAAAATTATTATGACAACACAACGGTCCAAAAGAAGGTATCCCACAAATGCTCGCACGCGACCCTTGCAAGTTCCATTATCCATGCTAATTTCTTGAAAAACATGCATGTAAAATGTATGGGTCAACACAAAGTTGGTGAGTTCACGGGTTTTCTATATGATGGACATGTAATCCAAAACCGACTAAATCATTGCCTAGCTAAGGCAGTAATCAATATGTGATCTGACATGAGCCCATAACCATACCTTGACATGTTGTGTCTCACCCATTGTACACTAAAGACAATGAATAATGTGAAATACAAGCACTCTTTTTATATATGTCATCCGGTCAGAGCGACTGACCAAGAGTGGGGGTGTCAACCCAATAGATCTATCCCGGTGTTTCATGGCTAAGTCCATAGCTAATGGTTATGGTATGATGTATGACACGAGGGCTTAATGGATCCTGAACCTTGATGTCTCATGTTCACATAATAATCGTGATTTGTAATTGAAAACTATACGCATGTTTTTCCCCCGGAAAAATGTAAAAACTGTAAAAAGGGGTCGTGAATACTCACTTGGTATCTGGATACTAGCACTGAACTGATCCTGATGCGGTGTGTCTGGTCTGGGATGCCCTAAGTTCATTTAAAGGCACTTTAAGTCTATGTTTTGTTCTAACTACCATGCAACTGTTCACCCAACTGGGACACCCATGGACTAGGGACTTCTGTACCACTATCCACGTGTGTCACACACTGTATGTGTCAGAAATGTTTGTTTTGTTGATAATGTGACGTTGTTTTAGTCTATTTTTGGGTAAGACAAATGCCTTGACTTACTAAATGTTACCCGAGTGTTACTTGTGTCTCAGTTTTGTATGTCTAGGGAGGGATATGGACATATCCTTTGTCAATTCTGTATAAAAATTACACATTTCAAATGTTATGTCCTTGAATATACACATGTGTTAGTGTTTAACATAGATTTTTGAGAAAACTCTTCTGTTAAGCTTGTTAACACACGTTTTTTAGTGTCTTTAACACATGTTTACAAGGTAAGCTTTTGTATAAATCACAAAACTAAGTATATTTAGCTTGACTTGGGCCGGCCTCGGCCCCGTACTCTCACGCATACTTTCTCATGTATATGTGGGGGTACGTGAATGTCCATATACGAGTCCTAATGTGTTTGTAATCGCATACATGTGGGTGAGTATGTATAAGCTATAGTATTGAACCTTTAAACATAAAATTTAAGTAGTTTAAGTTAGTTATTCTTGGAAAACTCATTGTTAAGGTGGTGTGTGAGTGTGTATAGGCCTCAGTGAGTTCTACATGCAGTCGAATAATGTATAAATGAGGATAAAAGGTTCGGATGTTATACCTCACGTGTATAGCCGAGAATACAAGAAAAATAACTAGCTAACTCCTCACAAGAAGACTCCTAGATGCTAGATAAAGACTTGGAACTCCCTAATGATGGTGTGGGTCGATCGACACAAGCTCATTGGACTCCTTGTTCTTCGGCCGATGGGTTACAAGAAAGAAGTGAGTGGTTTCAAGTGTTAGTGTATCATATGGTGTGAACCAAATGGACTCTTGTGCCTCTTTATATAGCCAAGTGGTGGTGGTGATGCTCTAGTGTCATTGGCTCACAAAAATAAAAGGTCAAAGGGGCTACTTTCATGGAGTGCAAACATAAGATGGCTTGCTTGAGTAATAGGTTTACTTTGGAGCTTTGTTGTGTAGAGTAGGGGTGTTTTTCGACCGCAATATGCATGGGGAAGGGGCACACGTGTTTTGGAAAGTTGACAAGGTGGGAATGGTTCATGTGGTTTATGTTGTTTCCTCCCAGTGCAAGTGTTTGACCTTGAAGCATGTGTAGTGTGTCTAGGGAATGACATAGTCGATTTTTGGAAGGATATATGGACACGCATGGCAGGTCAAATGTTATAGGGAGTGTTAGTGGGAAAAAGCTTGCTTCTATGTTGGTGTATATCCTAGGTTCAAGTGTTCTCTAGACAAGAATTGTGACTAGGAAATGAGAGGGCATGTGTATCTACATATATATTTATATATATATATATATATATATATATATAATATGCGATCGTGTATATGTACTGTGTGAGTGGTATTTGTCATTTTCTCACCATGTGATTGTGTGTGTATGTTGCCGTGTGTATATATATGTATATAGAGGTGTGAGTGTGTCTTGTACAAGTTAGATAGTGTCCAAAACATTGCACACATTCTTGCCTTGGGAACAGGTGGGCCGAAAATATGCATAGGATAAGAGCAATGTATTCTTGGCAAGTCAACGTGTGTAAGTTTTGTTAACTAAGGTGGACTATGATCCCATTTAAGTAAATGTCTTGGATTTGATGGGATTGTGTTATGATGTGTACATACATGTGTATGTATTGCCATATGTATGCTTGTATAAGTGTATTTGTTGGTTTCACATACTCATACAAGTCTATATGGATCAACTTTTGAGGTTACAGGTGGACATATTGTTCGTATATGTACTAGTTTTCTAGAATACATGTTGGTAACCTCTTTGTTCATGAACATTGTTTGTTTTTGTTCTTGTCGGGCAACAATTTGATAACGTATGTTTAATTGCATGGAAGTCTCACTGTTAGGGTTTTGCATTGAACTCCTATAGTCTAGCATGAAATATTTGACTAACTGAGGCCTTGAACTAGCTAGTGTGTCTACTGTTAGACTGCACATCTCGGGATTGACTGTTGGAACCCTGTATAGCCCAACTATGATGCAAATTATAACATGTAATGCTATGCACACTATAAACATGTACCTAAGTGTACGGATATGACCTGTGATTTCGACGGGTTGTCACACTATGCACATGTGCATTACCTAACATGTTCATTATTTGTACTCCTTCACACGTGCATATGTCAATTTCTATACAATTCATAAACATTTATCATGACTAATACATTAATCATACATATATTATTCATTTGACATACACCTTCACCATATTCACACATGCACATGTGTATTACCTTCCTGTGCGTTATTACATTTCAACATAAATAATTTTGTATCACTTCAATATACGCACATGTGCATTATCTATAATGAGCATTAATCTCCTTACCATACCAATTTATATACGCTAAAATAGAAAAATCACCAACATAATCAACTCATCAACTACCATATAATACCAATAAAAATATGCATATTTGCATTCAACATCATCCAACTAACAAACTTTTTGTACCCAACTGTTTTATCATTCAACTATCCAAATTTTCTATCAAACGCATCAACACACCAAAACAAAACGATAACAACAATATCTATACTACCTACCAGCCATGTTACCACCGACCACCTACCTACAAAATTATCCACAGCGTAGTGTGCCAACTTTGCCGCTAAACCATCTGTTTTTAGTTGCAAAATATTTCAAAACCCCATTATTATAACCGTCTCTTTTTGCCTATTTGATAGTTTGTTGATCCCCATCCAAAGTTGGTGTGGTGTGAGTCATGAACGTAGCGAGCGTCGCTTGTCCTTTTTTATAACCTTTTTTTGAGTTGACGTTATTGCCACCACATCAACTTTGTTGACGCTTTTTTCTCTTCAGAATCTGAAGCTGCACATACATTTGTCAAAACACACATTATATCATGTTCATCCACAATCATGCACATGTGCATATTCAACTTTATGTTAAACAGTGTGCAAAAGATATATACCATCTTCGTTCACTTTGTCATTACGTTTCCGCTTACTCAACCTCATTTGTATGATTCCTTCTGACTCTACACCTGTATATGGGATAGTTTGTGTGTTTAATCAAATAACATTTATCAGTTAACATGAACAATATACATATATACACATTTACATATATTTGAGAATGACATAAATATATAATAACAACCTTTATTAACATCCTGATCAACGATTATGTCATCATCCACCATTGCATCTAGTAGTTTTTTTTTATTCTTTCTCTTCGATTTTAACATGAAAGTTACCTTCTTTGATTTTTTCCCCATTCCTTATCTACATATAATAAACAACACATAAGAAAACCAAAATTTCAAACTTGATGCACATGTGCTTTAACATTTCATCATCATCATCATCCACCATTGCATCTAGTAGTTTTTTTGACCCTTTCTCCTTCGATTTTAACATGAAAGTTACCTTCTTTGATTTTTTCCCCATTCCTTACCTACATATAATAAACAACACATAAGAAAACCAAAATTTCAAACTTGATGCACATGTGCTTTAACATTGCCTTTTTCATTACCATATAACATATGCAGATGTTCATTAGAATAAATGTCCCATTGATAACCAATAATTTAATGCACAATTCTTCAATTTTAACATTAAATTTTATCATTACAATATTAAAATATGCACAATACAATATTAAGCATCACCATTTCTGCAACCAACAAACAACAAAACCTAAAATGCTAATTAAACAAATGAAAAAAATTAAAATAGTATTTATATTACATAGTAGTATGTTATAAAATCATCTTATAATCAGATGTATGAATGACAATATTAGGCAAAACTATTAACCTAATTTTATATAGAAATGAGAACTGAATAACAAAATTTATATATAACAGTATGTTGCAATACACAATATAATCCAATATAGACGGAGCATAATCAACTGTATTGACTTCAACAACACAAACCTAATAACCTAATCAATCAAATTCAAAAAAAATCAAACAACATTAAATAATATATTGTAAACCGGAATAAATATACATAATAT
>JAUTDX010002980.1:0-52979 GCA_030844895.1 Ambrosia x helenae
TATAGATCTGGTGCCGTGTGCTGTTGGTGGGACTGCTATTAAGCAATGGGATAAAGGGCAGAAGCTGTATGAGGGATATGGTGAGGAGAGCTAAAGCTGCTGTGAGTAGTGGTGGAGAGATTAAAGCAATGCTTTGGTATCAAGGAGAGAGTGATTGTACTGAAGCTGATGCTGGTTTGTATAAATCTAGGATGGAGAATTTGGTGTCTAATATACGATCTGATCTTGGAATGCCTTCATTGCGATATTCAGGTTGAATTGATAATCTAGAGGTGTACAAATTTGGGGTTTTTTTTTAAGTGGTTTGGGTCAATGAGTTGATATTTGGGTATTGCTGGAACTGGTTTTTTAGAGAGGGAAGTGATCGGTTTGGTTCGGTTTTGGATCTGGGTAGTTTCGGGTTTGGACTGGTATGGGTCGGTTTAATTAGATTAGAACAGTTAAAATCTAGGGTATGGAACCGATATGTAATCGGTGGGTAGGGTTTGGGTGTGGATACGGTTTCAATAGTTGGTTCCGGAACCAAAACCGGTTTTTTAGAACCGCTATACTAATCTCACCATTCTTGCACATTTTTTAGGTAGCATTCGTTTCATGAAATGTATCAGAATTGGAAATCGTATAGAGAACTCTTCCTATTCTCCTTTATTTATTTTATTTATTTATTTATTTATTTTTATCTATTTATTATTATTATTTTTTATTTATTTATTATTATTATTATTATTATTTTTTTTTTTTACTATTATTTATGTATTATTTATTTTTAACTTTTTATTTGTTATTTATGTATTTATTTATTTATTCATTTTTTTAGAGCCGGGGGTCTCTCTGAAAGCAGCCTCTCTATTCTCAGGATAGAGGTAAGGTTTGCCTACATTCCCACCCTCCCCAGACCCTACTTGTAGCTTGCTATTTGTGGGATTTACTGGGGTATGGTTGTTGTTGTTGTTGTATCAGAATTGGAAATCGTGTGGGAACTATAGTCTGATTTGAAATCTAGGTTTGTTTGTTTCACATAATGAAATGAAATCCGGATGGAATTCAAATGTAGATTCCCGTATATTGTTGTTTCACTACAATTTCTTCTTTTGTTGAAACGAACAACGTAAGAAATGTAATATACATTCCAATTCCATCCGGATTCATTCTATTCTGTGAAACGAACGCCACCTTAGTTTTTACACCTACACCACATTTGTTTAGATACAAACATATGTTGCCACTGCCATTGGTTGACCGAATTTATACACAATCCTTGTGTTTAAAAAAAAGTGCAAGGCAATACGGTCTAAAACTGAGACACAAGAGCATACTGTTTTTCATACAGAGGCACAATATATTTGTATTTTCTTTTATAAATATCCTATATGTAAAATTCAGAAAAAAAAAAAAAACTATATGTAATACATTTTGATACACAAAACCTTCCTGTAAGGCGTGCTGTGTTTGATTTTATGTGTGCTTCTGGTAAGCCTGTCACTTTTTGTAGTCTGAAGCGCAAGCATATGAGCCTAAGGCCTAAGGTCGCCTCAACCATTTTTTTTAACCAAGACATAATATAGTTGATTGGTTCATCGAATTGACTAGGGGATTTGTGGATTGATTAGGTTGCGATTGCAATCCGGTGATGAGAAATACATTAGAGTTAGTAAGAGCAGCACAGAAAGCGATTGATCTACCAAATGTGGTTTGTGTAGATGCAAAGGGGCTGGAGCTGAAAGAAGATAACCTCCATTTGACGACGGCAGCACAGGTTCAACTTGGACACATGTTGGCTGACGCATATCTTGCCCATTTCGGATAAGCCCCAGGCTGCAGCTGCTGCTTGACCGGCAGGAATTTGTGGTTGACTTAATATATTGTTGAGCTTGAATACTGTTTGTAATTGAAATGTTCAAGTGATCTATTCCTAATTATCCATATTTGTATTATTGGTTTGATTGTGTTTTTATTTGTGTATTTGTGTAACAATTCGTGGAGAGTAACAAGGAAACGTTTAATGAATGTATAAATCTAGTTATGTAATAGCTATATCAGTTAAATAAAAAATCAGATCATGGTGACTACTTTCCAGTTTAAACAAGTGGAACCGGTTGACCCATGATTGATATTGTCTATTTTTCCTTCTCTTCAGAATGGGCCGACCGGCCGAATGGCTACAAAGGCATTTTTTTGTGATTTACTTATAGTTCTTAGTTTATTTTTTTTTTTCCATTTTGAGCAACATGATTCACTTTCAGTTTCAACTTGGCAAGGGAAAAATACACTTATGAAGTACAACCAACTAATCAACTAAGCAAGTCGAATGAGCTTAGGTGCCGTTAGTTTTTTCAGATGTAAAATATCTGCAGTTTGCAGACCAATATCTACATACATCTGCAGAGAAAAAGGTAGACCAAATCTCGCAGTCTGCAAGAAGAAGACTGTTTTTCAACGTCTGTACACTGCTAAAATAAACTGGTGGTGGTGTACAGACGATGGTGGTGGGAGGTGGACAGTGGTGGTGGACGGTGGGTGGTTGGTGGTGGTGGACGGTGGTTGGTAGTGGTGGACAGTGGGTGATTGTGTTTAATCCCTTGCAGACCTTATAAGATTTTAGAAGTGGTTAACCCAAGTCTGCACCAAGAAGAGCTTGCGCGGACGCTTTTGAATTAAACGTCTTTGAAAAAACAATACAGTCTGCAGCTGGCAACATCTACGCGGTGCAGACAAAAAAGCCTGCACAGACTTTTTTAGAAAAACAAACAACACCTTCTGTTAAGTCTTAGTAGCAGATTACTCGTTTACATATGCCTATGAAGTACAATGGACAAACACGCAAGCAAATAAGCAATTAGCATATTATACTGCACTGTATGGTCACGTCCTTGAGAGGGATATGACATGTAGCATCCACCTCATCGTTGGGGACATGAAATAAGAAGGGGCAAAAACGGTGGAGCGGTGGTGGTCACGTGGACGATGTGTTTGTGGTGGTGCCAAGTCACGCTTTTTTTCATTTGCTTTATAATTAATAAATAAACAAATAAATTCAATAGAAACCACATTTATATTACTAAAAACAATAGCATTACATTAAAAAACATAAACTTAGCATTAAATTAAATAAAATTAGGCCTTCACAACTGCCATGACGTAACTAACTCAAACTCTCGCCGACTTGAAAAGTGTACCCGACTTGAGTAACTTCTATTGCAACGTCTTCGGATTGATTATGTTCTTCTTCCATGGTTGCTTTAAACATCGCTTCAAAGGTTCACACTTAGGTTTGATATCCAACCACCTATGGTTCAGTGAATCGCTAGTGCGGTGTGTGTCACCACCGACAAGCACACGAAATTCGACTAAAACTTGAGCTCAAAACTCTCATATTCTCCTTGACGTTTAGCCATCCCAATGTTAAGGTGGGTTATTTGTCCTCGGTCCATGACATCATTGTCGACAGGGGGTGATTAAAAATGGTAATGAGTTTGATTTGAAATAAGTCAGAAGTGTTAGAAATGGTTTGGAGTAAAAATTGTTGGATACATATTTATCCAACCCAAGATTGATTACAAATAGATATTTAGTCCGGTTGTTCAACTAACTACTTTAATGTTGGTTTCATCAATTATTTTTTTCTCGTGTTTAGGATATTATACAGGATAGATGTGAAAATAGCCTTTATTCAAAGATCTGTATAAGACCATATATATATAGCACAACTTTATAAGCTCATCCAGTGTCTCTTACGCTCTTTTTCAGAGTTTCATTTAGCAGGGGAAGAGAAAAGAATCGGAAGGAATAAAGGAAAAAATGTGTTTCAGTGTTTTTGTATAGAGAGACGAAAGGAGGAGGAGAGAAAATAGTGGGGTTTTTAGGAATAAATCATGTCTTTCCAATTTGGAAGGAACACGAGAGAAAGGAAGGGGAGGAAGATAAAGAGTGATTCCTTTCTCTTCCCTCTTAAAAAAACTCTGGAATAGAGCGTTAGGAACATCTTGGAGTGGAATTCATCCACTGTTTAAGGTCACAGTATCGCAGCTTTGTCACCGCTATTTAAAAGTTGGGCGACCCACTCGAGTATTAACGAGTTCGAGAAGATCCTGGCAGACAATAAACCTTTGGAAAACAGTTAGTCATGGTTTCAATTAATACTAAGACGGAAACCGGATTATATTTAGGTAAAAAGGAGAAGAATCGGTTTACCCAGAATCAAAACCGTAATGATGAGAAGGGCATTGACACGTAGCGGGATAATATTGACCGACCCAAGAAGAAGAATGGAATATAAAAAAAAAGAGAAAGTTATGAAGAAGATTTATCAGACGAAGAAAACCGAGAAAAAGAATCAAAGGATCAACCAAAAGGATTTCCGTATAAGTGCCATAATTCTGGACGTGGAGGGCATATGGCAAAAGAACATCGGCAGCCTAAGGAGGAAGGAAACACAAATGTGGTTACCAAAGAAGAACCGCAGGATGTGGAGGCATATAAAGTTGAGGTTCAAGAAGAATGTCCTTTTACAATCACAACGGAATCCAAACCGAATGTGCTAGATGAATGGTTTGATATATAATCTTGTTGGTTGACAAATCATGAGGTAGTGCTCGAGTCAAATCAATTGAAAACAACCTTGCTATCATCTATTGATATTATGAATCTAAATGATGAGGAAATTGAGGTTGAAAACGTTGCTACGTATAATCAACACGTGGTCATGACGAACTATACGATGGTAGAAACCGCATTGGTTGAATTATGCGAAGAGAAAGCTTCGTCTTATAACACACTTTATCATGTCGAAGAATCAAAGGAAATTGGAAAAGATGAAGGAATTGACTTCGAGAGAGGGAGTGTGCATAAAGCTTGGATGGAAGAATTGCTTTGAATACCATGATGGTTGGTCATGAAGTTGAGAAAGCAAAAGTTGTTTCACATTCAAAATCGAGTAATGCAGTTCTAAACAATTCTCACTTTGATAATCTCGAAACCAATATATTTCTAATAAGAAAGAAGCAACATGCATATATTTGTGACAAAGGTGAGTCCAAGAATTAAGCTCAAGGAGGTGCGATCCTTGCAGAGAATTGGGGATCTTGGTGGAAGTTGGTATTGAGTGAGTGAAACTTGGTGGAATTGAACATGAAGTTCATTTTTAGTCTCATGGGATGGCTTGAAAAAAATCAAGGACATAATAACAATTAATAATACTATTATTTTATGTTTATCTTTTGTTTATTTAGAAATGAGCACAGGAAAGATTAAAAAACGAGTGGTTTAAAAAAAACTTTAAAAAAATAGTTTAAAAACAACGTTACAAAAATTCACATTGTACGTATATAAAAATAACTCGCATGAAGCGTTTGTATAAAATATATATTAAAAATTAGGGAGTGTAACAGAAATAAAATAAAAAACATAAAAGAAAAAAGAAAGAAAAGTAAAATATAAAAAATGACTATAGCTAAGGGCTACGTGTATTGAGTTACCACCCACGTTCTGCGACGGGTTCGAAACGTTGATAAATATAAGCAAACCCTGTTATGGCATTCTACACAACGATAAAAAAAATATGACGTCATAGTATACTCGAAATTCATGGTAAAGTTACGTCGTTGTATACGCAAGACAAGTTATTCACACAAAATTTAAACCAAAGCGTATATTAATATGAACACGATGGCAAGCATTACAATGGTCTTGTTTAGACGAAGATAAAAAAAACGTCGCAATGATGCATGTAGAGATGAGTGTCGGGCGGTTTGAAAAACCAAACAGTTTAAAGAAACGTTTAAAACAACCCGTCGGTTTAAAAAACAACGTCACGAAAATTCACGTTGATATCTAGATAAAAATAACTCATACGAAACGTTGATATAAAAAACTAATCCTTTATAAAATTTGCCTAATGAAAAATCAGTTTAAATCGGTTAAAAAAATCAACCAACTAAAGTAGAGGAGCGTAAACAAAAATACAACTACTGTGTCAGGGAAAAATAAATTCATTAAACTTGAGGGGTCGTATAAAATATAAATTAAAGATGGGAGTGTAATAGAAAAAAACACAAGACTTTGGGTATATTTGGCAATAAGCTTTTAGGAGCTTCAAGCTTTTAAGAAAAAAACTCGTACTTAATAAAAAGTTTTGTTTGGTTGAAGGGGCTTGAAACTTTTAAATTAGGAGAAAAAATTCCATATTGAAACGCTACTAGTACTAGCGTTTAAGAAAAAAGCTCATACTAGCTACAAACTTTTAATGAGTAAATGACACAAATACCCATTCTACCATTAAAAAAAACCATGTATACAAGCTTTTAATTATGTCCATTTTTTGTTATTTTACACGTTTTATTAAAAGCTTCAGTGAAGAAACAACGAGTATAACGGTGATTTATAATAATCCACTGTGGGGTTTTATACACGTGTTCGCTCAGGAACAACCCTTTGCTCACACCGGAGATGGAACCGTAACCCTAGAATATGAGTGTGTGTGTGGTGAAAGTGAGAACACAAGAATATAAATGGTTCGGTCGAGAGTGACCTACGTCCACTGTAAATAGATAATTATCATTACTTTGGAGATTACGGGCATGTTTGGATAAACTTATTTGAGTCCAAAAGGATTTTTGGTTAAAAGGACATATTAACTTATGACTTTTTAAAAATGAGAATTTAAAAAGTGTTTTGATTAGCTTATGTGGTGGGGAAAAACAATAAGTTGATAAGTTATTTTGTAAAAAAAAAAAGTTTGGTTTAACTTATTTAGGTAAAATGACTAAAAAAGATATAAGGAAAGTAGGTATAAAGATATAAGGATGGCATATAGGTAAATATCATCAATAAGTTATAAGAAGGCTCAAAAAGTCACACATTCCTTACTTTTCCAAAACAACTTACATAGGCAATTGAAAAGTTAAAATATTAAGTCATTTTTCATTTGCCAAACACTTTTTTTAACTTATTAACTTTTTGGAAAAGTAATAAGTTATAAGAAGGTGGAAATAAGGAGAGCCAAACATGCTCTACAAAGTTGTTTCAAGTATTATCTCTATTCTAATTCTTGCATGTGATTGCCGATCATTTGCAAAGGAGAAGAAGTCTTCTATTTATAGGACATGATACGGGCCAGGTGAGACGGCCCATAAAATGTTGTAACTGATCTGGGCCTCGATCCGGGCTCAGATGTCTTCAGCCCATTGAAATTGGCAGGAATCAGGTGACATTAGATGCTGATGTGAGAGAAAGCATGATCCGACCTGCTACAAGTCCACCTGGCGCAACATGATTGGGCGCAAGCGATGTTTCTCTCTGACACAGCATGGTTGACCCTTCTGATGGCGTCTGATGCGACGTCTGGCAGCAGACATGCCTGTACAGTACTCTCTACCGTGTAAGCGGTGTGGAAGCATGAGAGTTGTCAAGTCACTATTCCTTGCCAGTAGTCGTTGGACCATTACTGACACATGTTGTTCTGTGACTGGTGCAGGAGGCGCCCAGATCTGACCAGATCTTCTTCATTCTTGATCGTCCGTACCTCATACCAAAAGCTGATATTAGTCGAATATTCCGCGCGTATATGGGCGTGTGAAGATTCTTTTAAGATGGTGACGTCATATAGGTGATGTCACGTTGCGCGTGGATGAACTTCCACGCGCAACCCTGGTTCCGCAGCCTTAAGAAGTTTGTTAGCATGATGTTTCCTCCGCGCTCTTTGGTTCCGTGCGGGTTTTATGGAAAAGTAGTGGGTTAGGGATGTCATCCGCGCTGGGATTAGGCACCCTATCCCTTCATCCAGCCACTCTGCCAAACACCATAATACATTTAAAAACTACAGCTATTAGCTACCAACTATAGCTATCAGCTTTCAGCCACCAACTACCAACTAATTATTTTTGCCAATCATATTGTTAAAGAGACAAAAAAACAAACAAAGCCCTATAACTAACCTGTAACAAAATGTTTTTTAACAGTCAACGAATAAAATCTTTCAGACAATGGATTTCCTTCGGTACCAGTGATGATGGGCTTGTGCAACTAAGTAGTATTTACCATCATGAGCTTGTATGAGGTTATATTTTGCTACTGGGTCATCCTGGTAATAGTTCGAGATAGTTCATTGGTCAAAATATCAAATGGGCTTATTCTTTAATAGAAACTACCGTCTAAAAACCACCGTTCATTCACTTTTTTTTTTCTCTTTCCCAATCATGCATATACTCTCTTTTCAATCCATGTTCACTCCATTAACCTTTTTTAATGGGGTGGTGGAAATATACACCCACCTTATTAGGGGATATACACCCACTTAAATTGAGCCTTAAAACTATAAAAAGCTGTTACCTAATAAAGATTCTTGTTTTTTTAGGATTCACCTTTAACCTTTTTGTCCCACTGTTTTGTTTTTGTTTTTCTTATTTTTTTCTTTATTATTTATTTTATTTTTTTACAGCTATTTTATTAATATTATTGTAATTATTGCTTCCACAAAATTATGACAAGCTAGTTTTATTCTACGGAGTATTTGTTTCGAAAAGGTGATCAATTTTTTATTCTATTTTATTCTATTTCTTCTAATTTTTTTATTCTATTTGTTTCGAAAAGATGACGAAAAGGTAAACTTCATAACTACTCCGTACCAAGTTAATCTGGCCAATTTTTTCTTTCCTTTTATTGACCCATAATTAAATCCTTATTATTATTATTAGAGTAAAGATTTAAATACAAAAAGTCATAACTGCTTAAACATGTTTTTTTATGAATAATATAAAAAAAAATATTTTTTTACCGTAATTACGTCATTAGAGTAATTATAGTAGTTTACACTATTGTAATTACGTAATACTCTACACTAAAAAATTTTTATTTTCGTTTTAAATTTTATATTTTAGTAAACACATTCGTTTTAAATTTTATATTTTAGTTTATATCATACGAGAAGGTTTTGTGAAATTTTTACATAAAAATATATGGGTTTTTAACTTTATTTACGAAAAAACGAGTACACCACCAGTTCGCCCGATACCAAACTGTCCACCTAATTTCAGACACCATGTCTCGAATACGCGGTCTCATGAATTTTTAAATTATTTTATTTTTCTAACGTTATTAAATGCTTCTAGACTTTTTTTAAATAATTCTTACAATAATAACTTGTAATAAAAGTTCATGTTTCTAGACTTAAGAACCCAAAAGTAAATATAACAACAATAAATATAAATAAATAAAAAAAATAAAGAAATAATATATTAAAGTGGAAAGAAAGAAAAAGCAAAGTAAGCATTGGAACTAAAAAATGTCTCCTGATTATTAACCTATTGGATATATAAAAAAGTTGGTGCATATTCCAAGAAGAACTTTGAATAAAAAAAGTTGTGTTATGGTGGGGCCCATGGGTGTATGGAATCTGATGTGATGTAAGGATGATGTCATGTGGTGTATTAATCCTAGATCCCTTTTTAATAATTAATACTCTCTCTCCCCTCTCTCTTGAATGCACAAACATTAACTTCCACTTTAATGCATCTGTGATACACACATATTAAACATCAATGTATTAGATATCATAGTTATTCAAAAAACTCTTAGGGAGGGGGGGGGGGGGGCGCACAAGCCCGGTGTAGCCCCATGCCCACCAATCACGCAGTGCCACGCCATTTTAACCTCAAACTAGCCAAAAGTAACCTCATCACCGGAAATGCCCAAGCCTCAAATAGCCCATACCAAAGACCCCACCATTTTACCATGCCCACCAATCACACACACCTCATTAAATGGTCCCCACCCAAAAAAATAATAAAAAAACCTTCTCTCTCTCCGGCTTGTGTATGTGCCTCGTGTACAGTAGGAAGCCTCAAAATGAAGCCCATCCACTAGCCCCTTATGGTGGGACAGTGTAGCCCAGTGGCTACTCAAGCCTCATGTGTGAAGCCGAGAGTGCTTCTAGGAACATTTAAGTGAGAGGTCATAGGTTCAAGTCTCACAAGGAGTAGAAAATTTGCCGTTCAAAAAAAAAATCAATGTATTAGATATCATAGTTATTCAAAAACTCTTAGGGAGGGGGGGGGGGGGCACAAGCCCGGTATAGCCCCATGCCCACCAATCACGCAGTGCCACGCCATTTTTAACCTCAAACTAGTCAAAAAGTAACCTCATCACCGGAAATGCCGAAGCCTTAAGTAGCCCCATACCAAAGACCCCACCATTTTTACCATGCCCACCAATCACACACACCTCATTAAATGGTCCCCACCCAAAAAAAATAATAAAAAACCTTCTCTCTCTTCGGCTTGTGTATGTAGCCTCGTGTACAGTGGGAAGCCTCAAAATGAAGCCCCATCCACTAGCCCCTTAGGGTGGGACAGTGTAGCCCAGTGGCTACTCAAGCCTCATGTGTGAAGCCGAGAGTGCCTCGGGTGGCCTTAGTCCCTAAAAGAACAGATTAGACTATCCGTTGTGGGTAGAGGTGAGCGAGGAATTTATCGAATAATATTTTACCACGTCAACGCTACATGGCACTGGTTAGCGGCCGACGATTGCTCGCGGCAGGGTGTTGTGGGTAAGGGTTTGCGGGTTTTTTTACCAATATATTTAATTATTTACCACAAATTTTTTTATAAAAAACATTAAAATAAACTAAAAAATTACACTAAAATAAAAAAACAAACATTACACTAAAAAAATTACACTTAAAAAAAATTTACACTAGAAAAAAAATTACACTACTAAAAAAAAAACCAAACCACATGATCATTAAAAAAAACCTAGCCACGTAGGTGATTTTCCAGAGCGCAACATTTGCCACGCCGAAACCTGGTTAAAGGGGATGGCCAACCTTGTGACGGTACTCCACGTGGGTGAAGGCGAGGAGCACGTCTTCTTTCTCCCCGGGGAGATCTCTCATCACCTCCATGTACGCGAGTTTGAAGTTTTTACACTTCGATTTCAAGTCCCCGAATTTGTGGGAGATGGAGTCATTGGTACGGTTGGTACCCCCGACAAGGGTACTAAAGTCGGTTAGCACCCGATGCGACTGCTGCCGCGAGAGTTCGGTGATCCACCGCTTGTCACACCACCTTGACTGTGCACCTGTTGGTACGCGAGCACGAGTGCTAGTTCTTTTTCTTCTGTCCAAGGGGCCATGGTGATGAAGGTATGGAGATTGAAAGTTGAGTTGTGAAGATTTGTGTGAATTTTGGTTGAAGAAAAAGAAGATGGGTGAATAAATAGGGGGAGGTTGGTGAAAAATTAAATAAAAAGTAGTTAATTTTTTTAATTTGAAAACGTGTGGCCAGCCCCTAACGGACGCGAGCTGGCTCATGTCCCATCGCTCGCCCAGTCTTTCGCGTCAGGTTGTTGTCGCTAGCACAGCCCACGTGGATAAATTGTAGCTCGCGGCAGGCTGCTCGCGAACCACAACAGACAGTGTTAGCCCTTTTCATCTCAGCTATATATAACCGAACTTGTTTCTTTTACTTTTATTAAGCAAGAAATATGAGAATAATTAACTTTTAAATGAAACCAAACCGCATTTGGTTGTGGTTTGAGGGAAATCAGATTTGATACAATGTTTAGTTCGGTTCTTGACCCAAAACTGAATTATAGAGTTCAAAGAAGCAAATAACATAATCGGAAGACACCGTGTAACTTTTGTAACATATAATTTAAGTCGCTTATATGGTTAGATTGAGGACAATTATTATGTTAGTCTATGTAACTTAAACGACAATGTTATATTTTCTTTTTAATAATAAAGTCATTTATTTTTTTAAATTTTTTTTTTATTCTACATAAAATTTTTCAAATCCTTATTGAAACCAACCCTTGCTAGCTACGCGTTAGCATGCGTGTTTGGCTTCTTCTAATGGAAAGCGGCTGTTAGAAAAAAAAAATCTATCGAAACCAACGGGAAATACGAAAGAGAAGTCAAATATAGCAATGAAGAAGGCCGCCACCTACCATGAATACGATGGTCGATCACCTTTCACTCACCCCACCAACAAAAGAAGTTAAAAAACAGAAAAAGATTATAATAAAAGCCAATAAAGTTAAAATCAGAGTTAATCACATAAAAAGCCCCTATCGTTTTATCTATTCTTACTTTTAGGGTTTAAGTTGTATGTTACTTTTTTCTCTTTCTAACAAGTTTGAGATTGAGGTCTAACATCAAGTTTCGCCAAAAAAATTGTTTGTCCCCAAATTTTTTTTGCATTCCTAAGGCTACACGGTGCAAGGATGGGCCTTCTTCACCTCAGCCTTTTTACGTAAAATAGCGCCCTTATTTTCCCAACGCCGTTGGGGGCACTATTTGATGCTTCGGGAAGGTAATAACGAAGGAAAATGGGTGTTTGGTTGGGACCATTAACGTTTTTATACTGTTTTCAAAAGGTAGCTATTTAAAAAAAAAACGTTTAACCTATTTTTTTTAACTCTATATGAACCATTTATCCCTCATTTTTTTAACACACAACTCTCCACTTCTTCTTCTATTTTAAACCACAACTCTCCACTAAAAAATGCCTTCAAGCATTTTCGTTTGGACCAAAGACGAGGAGTTCGCGTTGATCGTTTCGGTTCTACAGGTTAGGAAGTCAAACATTTTTACAACGCATGGATTTGGTACTGAATTTTGGGATTCAATTAAGGAAAAAATTAACGGGGAAATGGGTTATGCAACTGCGCGTACAAGCGATGAAATATCGTCGAAGTGGGAGAGTATATCAGTAATGCTTGAAATATTTCACCAAAATCTATAATAGACGGATAGACAAATGGGAGATGATGAAATGATAATGTTGTTGAAGAATCTTGTGCTGAATACGAACACGATAATGGAAGACCGTTTACCAAGTTAGAACTTTGAGAAGTTATAACCGACACCAATGTTGATTAGATTGAAATATTTAGTATTTTTATTTTGATGTTATGCATTTTTTATTTTTAATATTATGTATTTTTATTTTAGTATTATGTAATTTTATTTGTTTAAGTTTACTTTATTTGGTTGAATTTAATATATAAAAAACAAAATAAAAAATGAGGATTGGATAATCATTGAGGGAGCTTTATTCTATTTCTTGATAAATTATTAGAAGAGGGAATAAAATCCTCTTCTGACGTGACGCCTATGTGACGCCTAAACGCTCCATTCCACAACGTATAACCTAGGTATAGAAGCATGATGATGACCAAGGAAAATAAATAGCTAAAAATAGGGTGATGACAAGTTCGTACTAGAAAACATATTAGCTATTTGGAAAGTTCAAGAAACTATGAGTAGCAATTGTTTGACTATTTTTTTTGTGTGTCATAGCTTTCAAAGGCAAGTATCTTTAATATATATAGTATCGGAAGGCCAATGAATTCGGATTTCGCTACTGGTCTACGTCATTTTGGGGCAAGCAAATCATAGAAAATTTTTGGAGATAGGGGTAAAAGTCAACGGAGCATTAAACGGTGGCGGTTCAATCTCAATACATATAAACATTTCGGACGAAAACGCGTAAATTTACATAATAGCAATGTTGCAAAAGTCGCTAGGCGGCCCCTAGTCGGCTGACTGGGGAGTTGGGTGTACTCGGAGTACTCGGGGAGTACTCGGATATGGTAAATATAAAGAAAATTAATTATTGGATATAATATATGTATCAAATAAGCATAATTCATGTCAAATACGAATGTTTTTTTAAAGATACATGTTTAAAATTCAATTTTTTCCAAGTACAAGGCCGAGGATGCCGAGTACAGGGCTGAGTAGGACGAAGATGACTGATTTTGACCACTGAGTACAGGGCCGAGTTGGCCGAGTACAAGGCCGAGTTGGCCGAGTAGCCCGAGTACAGGGCCGAGTTGGCCGCCGCCGACTAGTTTGGCCGAGTAGTAGGAGAAAGTCGCCTCGGAGGGGTTCCGAGGTCTGAGTAGTCTTCGAGTACAAGGCCGAGTAGGCCGACTTTTACAACACTGCATAATAGAGAAAAAAACGTTGAGGATCGGGGCATTCCCGCCCTAACTATCCTTCGCCTCTAGTTACCGTAATCTTGAAAATTATACATCAAAATCGAACATTTGTTTATTTTTCAAGTTAATATTGTTATATATTTCAACAACAGACTATATGTTTTAAAGATTGATAATATGTACGTAATTTGATTGGCCACTACGCATATAACTATGTGCTATTATATACGAATAGCAATTAGACACGCGTGTGTTGCGGCGCAAATATGTTGCAAACATCGAATAAATTAGTCCAAGTGTAGCATGATGCGTTAAACATATGAAATTTTCACACTCGATGAGGTGTAAAAATGGAATAATAGTGCAAGAAGTAAAAACGCGAAGTTGAAACTTGAGTTGTGGTGGAGGTAAAAAAGTAGTAATAATGAAATGGGTAAAAAACTTAAAGTTTAAAATTCGAGAGGGTGATAGTGGAAGGAGTAAAAGTGCAAAGCTTATAACTTGAGGGGTTATAAAGCGTTTGGATAAAGAATGTAAATTTCAAAAGAATGGGAAAAAAATGTAAACTACAAACGTAGAGGGTAAAAAAAAGGTTTATGGGCCAAAAACGTAAATTATAAAAACTGGGCGAAAAACATGAATTACAAAAGCATGGAGTTAACAAAAAGAAACATTTAGACTAGAGGGAGTGGAGGGGCGGGAAAGAGGGGGGTGAAGCGCCATGTGGCACTTGTGGGACCCATGTGGGAGGGAAAAAAATTGTGGGGAGTGGAGGGGCGGGAAGGGGGGAAAGGGGGGTGAAAGGAATAATATTATATTGTGTTAAGTTAAATAAAAAAAAGAAAAAAAAAACACCCAATGAAAAGCCGCCACGTCACCCTCCACAATCCCCCCCCCCCCCCCCCCCCCGGCTTTCCCCCACCGCCCCCCCTTCCCCGCCCTCCTCTTCCCGCCCCTCGGGACGGTGTTCCCGCCCGACAAACCATTACCGCCCCCCTTTTGCCGCCCCACTCCCTTGAGTCTTAGAAGTGGAAGGCGTCAAAACTTTTGGTTCTCATTAGTATCAGTATAGACTCACTATATGCACTTGTATATTTTCTTTTGAACGGCCAACAAAAAAAATAACTATATATGCACTTGTATATAACAATGCATATTTTACATAACTATATATGAAGTTCGTAGGTTTCATTCGTTTAAAAAACTTTTTCTTCTCCTTATTATTAGTACTAGTAGGAAACTCGATTGTTGCGACGGAGTTGACAATACAGGGCGGAAAACATAATTCAAACCTTAAAACGATTAAAAGAATCAATATGTAAGGTATATGTTTGTGTGTGTAACCACATGTGCTTTGTAGTGGGGTAATTTTTTAAAGTCTACAAGGAGACATGATAGCATGCTACGTTCTATATACCATATGCAATTTGACCTACATACCGGTAAAAAATGAAAGTAGCGGTTTGACTCATTAGTAACTATTATTATACTAATTGTCTTACTCAGTATGTTGAAAGTGCCAAATCTGGAGAGATTGCTGAGGAGAAGAAAACTTTATAAGATCCACATTAGCAACCTGCAAAGAAGCATATCCATAACTTTTTCCACATGATAAAAGCAATGCAATAAAATTGAAAGTGCACCATAAATTTCTATCAGTGACATCGAAAAGTGAAATTGGAAGTTAAGTTAGTTGAAAATATTCCACATAAGACCTCCCAACTGAGAACTTTATAGACGTGCACAGATCGTTTTTTTCTACGAAATGAACCAGTTCCAAACCGGTTCATGGTCTGAACCGGTTTCGGTTTGGCCCCGGTTTTACTGGTTTGAAAGACCGGTTTTGGTTCCGTTCGGTTTGGGTTCGTGAACCAATTTATGCGCACACTTTTTTTATGAGAAGGCATCATAATTTTTTTTTAAACTTGAGGTTCGACTTTTATTGATTTTTACAATCTTTTTAAGGTGTATAAGTATATATTTGTATGGGGTAGAAACATTTTTATATAATTTTGTTATATATAATTTTTTTGATATAAAATTACAATTTTTTTTGAGTAAATACTATTTGAGTCCCTGTGTTTTGGTGGTTTTAACTACTTGAATCCAAAATCAAAATGTTTAACGACCTGAGCACCTGATTTTTCTAAATATAACTATCTGAATCCAATTTACTAACTTCGTTAGTCAACTCTGTTAGTTAGAAGGGCAATTTAGTCATTTACATCTAAGGTACAAGTCTTTAATGCACAAGATATTTAAAATAACTTTACAATTTTTTTATTTTGTTATTATTATTTTATTGTTATTATTATTACTATTATTATTATTATTATTCTATACGTGTATATATATATACACCTCTACCAAAAACCTCAAACAAAATCTAATTTCCAGCCACCACCAGTGGTCACCTCCACCACCCACCACCACTGATCTCCCCCCCCCCCCCCCATATCTCTCTCTCTCTCTCTCTCAACCCTCTTTCTATGAAGCTTATGCTCACCAGTTGAACAAACACCACCACAACCCACCATTGTTCACCTCAGTTAGCCTGGAAATCAATTAGATCCCCAAACCCTAGATCTGGGCGGTGGCCCTTGGCCGCATACGGCGAAGCTCCGGCAGAGTTTTCCCCCAAACCACCCTATCTTTCCATCTCCTGCACGAAACAACACACCCACATAACAAACGTATGAGAGAGAGGGGGGAGAGAAAGAAAGAGGGGAGAAAATGGGATTCCGACCGGCTGCTCATGGCGGAGCTCCGGCGGAGCAGTCCAACAACATACACACACCCACCGGTTATTACTAGAGAGAGAAACATAGAGGAGAGAGAGACAAAAGAACAGATCTGTTAGAGAGAGTAATCGTAACAGAGAAGAGAGAAAGAACCAGGGAAGAGGTGAAGGGTCGCCGGCCTTGGCCTTCGGCCGGCTGACCTGCACAGTTGACGGCGGCGGATGATGCTGATGGATCAGACGGTGCTTCCAGACAATGACAAGTTGATGGTGTCAGTTAAGAATTCGTTTGATGATGGTTGTGGACTGATGGTGACGATCTTTGAACGATGATGGTCTAATCGTTGGTGGTGGTGGTGGTTTGAAGGTCTGAGGTGCGGCATAGTACTGTGGTAATGGTTGTGAAAGTGGTGGTCAGCGGTGGTATTCATGGTGGGTGGTGCAGAAGAAGAAAACCAAATAGAGAAGGTGGGTGAGGAAGAAGAGATGTATGTGTAGATATTTTTGTTTTTTTTTATGTAAGGGTATTTTTGTCATTTAACAAAACATAACTGAGAAAATCTAACGACGTTAGTAATTTGGACTCAAAGTGTTACAATTAGAAAAATCAGGTGCTCAAGTAGTTAAACATTTTGGTTTTGGATTCAACTAGTTAAAACCACCAAAACACAGGGACTCAAATAGTAATTTACTCTTTTTTTTAATAAAATGTAGTAATTACTTAATTTTGTTTGATACCCTTCTCAAATGCTTTTGAATCACATAAGCAAGGTTTTGAAGTTGCGAGATGCATTGCTGACGAGCTATCACCCTAATGATCTAATTGATGGCAAAATGAGCCTATCGTGTGGTTCAGTATGAGGTAAAGACGAGTAACTTATTGATGTGAGTCGGGCGGTCTGCTTTGGTACAAATCACTTTTTGTCATGATTGAAATTTATTATTAAATCATGAGGATGTTAAATATGTTTATGAAGATTATGTTATTTTAATAATAATAAAGTTGTTTGAATATGATAATTAGAAGGTTTTATGCATTAAAATACCCATTGATTATCTTCTAGGGGCATTTAGGGAAAAAAGTGGTAAAATGTACAAAATTGTAAAGAAACCCTTAGCATACCACCTCAACTTAGGACAAATTGAACATATTTGCCCGCCTCCTTCTTTATAATGTAGTATAGATAAGTGGCTAAACCAACGTAGTTGTACCATATAACTATGATGTATTATGCATGCCTAAATAGGAGCAAATACCCCTTGTACTATCATCCATATAATTAGAGGGTGTTTGGGATTGAGTTTCAAAACAGCTTATTGATTTATTGGCTTTTTTGGAAAAGCTAATAAGTCAATAAGCTGTTAGTGTAACCCAAAAGCACTTTCTGTTTTGACTTTTGGCTTTTAAACTTTTAAGGGTGGAAAAGCTGTTTTTAAAAGTTAGAAATCCTGGCTTTTGGCTTTTGGAAAAAAAAATTACAAATCTACCACCTATACAACCAATATTCACAATAAGTTAAACAAAACACTTAAAAAATAAAAAATAACAATCTATTGACTTTTTGACGTTTCTCATCCCAAAAAGCTAATCCAAACACTTTTTTTAAACTCCTTTTCAAAAAGTCATAAGCCAATAAGTACTTTTGACTAAAAGCACTTTTGCATTTCCAAACTCAATCCCAAACACCCTCTTAGCAATAAAGCGGAGGTTAGTGGTGGCCTGATGATGCCCTGACCCCATTTTGCCCATATAAATAGCAATATGTATTGAGTCCGGCTCCGTATTGAAGGTCTGGTTAGTTTCAGCCTCCTCAAAGCATTTTTTAGCTCCATCCGACTAGCAATATACACGTGAGTCGTCACACATTCCTCATTGCTGTCTACCATTCCTAGAAAAATCTAGTTTGTGTTGGAACCTCGCTATATATCTTCATCTAAATATCAAAATAACAGAACTCCAAGGGAGTTTTATGGTAGCACGAAACCAAAAGGGGGCAAAATATCAAGTAATGAATATCTTCACCAACCCTAAGTGGGACCCAAAATTAGATCCAAGCATAATAATATAATTTTATATCTCTGTGACAGGCGCGTGAACCCACACTCACCTACCGCACACTAAACCCTTTCTCCCCCACGCACTACCACGCGCACACCCAGCTATAAATCCCACCATTCCACCCCCATTCTAACGGCGTACATTAGCAAAAAAACAAAACCCAGCCCACATTAGCAAAAAACACAACATAACCATGGCAGCTTCTGCTTCACCATCACCATCATCAACCCTCTTTTCCTCTCGCTCATCACTCAAACCATCCTCTCTCTCCTCCCTTATATACCGCCTCCCCGTCGCCGTCAATCTCCGCCACCAACGCCGTCATAACCCCCAACAATTCATAGTCCTCTCATCACTAGAATCAAAACCTACAGTCCTAGTAGCAGAAAAGCTAGGCAAGCAGGGTTAGATCTATTAAAAAACTTTGCAAACGTCGACTGTTCATACAACCTATCTCCTGAAGAGCTCTGTACAAAGATCTCGCTATGTGACGCCTTGATTGTACGGAGTGGGACTAAAGTGAGCCGGGAGGTGTTTGAGTCGTCAGGAGGGAGGTTAAAGGTTGTTGGACGAGCTGGTGTGGGTATTGATAATGTGGATCTGGGTGCGGCTACTGAACATGGGTGTCTTGTGGTTAATGCGCCTACGGCTAATACTGTTGCTGCTGCTGAACATGGGATTGCTCTTTTGACTGCTATGGCTAGGAATGTTGCACAGGCTGATGCCTCGGTTAAATCTGGTTTGTGTCTTTGTTTGTTTGGAATTTGGTTACTGCTTTGATTTGATGACTAGTTGTTGTTTATTGTCTGTTTGGCATTTCGTCGAACAGTTGTGCTGCGTGTGGCATTGCTGGTTTTTTTAATTGGATCTTGGTTTAAACGTTTGTTTAGTTTTATGTTAAGAGGTCTGACTGGTTAAGAGGTAGGTTTTGAATCGGTTAGCGTTTGTTGCCCGTTAAGAGTGTCCATTAACCATTAATCGATTCAGAGGTGGCCTCTAAATGGAATTGTTAAGAGGCTTCCGAAGAGCCCCTAAATTTATAATTTATTTTTGGTATTTGGTCGGACAGTTGTGGGCTGTTCGACGAAATGCAAATATAATATTAAATAATTTAACTTAATCTAATCAATCAGCAGCAGTGAAAAGATTGGATCTGGGTTTAAACTCTTGTTTAGTTCTGTTTTAAGTAGGTAGAGGGAGTTTTTAGATTGAAAATGTGGTGAATACTTTGTGTTCTTTACATTTTTAAGTAAGGTTGTGACTTTTGGCATATTATGTGACTTGTTGAAAGGCTTTTGAATTTGTAAAGTAGTCTTGGATTATGAACTTAGGATTATATATATGGTTTCATTTTAGATGTGTTAAAATACACGATTTTCGATAAAAAAAAAAGTTTCCACTTTCCTTGTTTAGTTTGTTAATTGTTGCTAGTTAGAGTCATCTATGTTCATAAGAGCTAGTCAGCAGTCACTCTGCCCATAGGGTATTTCCTTCGAATCTTTCGTTTGAATTCATGGGTTCAATTTAGATGATGTTAGTCTGTTAAGGTACAGTATATTATATATATGCCAAATTGGAATATAATTTTTAAATGGATATAAGAATTGAAAAAAGAAGAAACAGGCATGCTTGTTTTAATCTAATGTTCTAATATGCTTTATACTGATGTGTTGTGCTTGATTCAGGGAAATGGCTGAGGAACAAATATGTGGGAGTGTCACTTGTTGGCAAGACTCTTGCTGTGATGGGTTTTGGAAAGGTTGGAACGGAAGTAGCCAGGCGGGCTAAGGGGCTTGGTATGCATGTTATTGCACATGACCCGTATGCACCGGCTGATCGTGCTCATGCCATTGGAGTTGACTTGGTCAGTTTTGATGAAGCCATCTCAACAGCCGACTTCCTCTCACTTCACATGCCTCTCACTCCTGCTACATCGAAAATCTTGAACGATGAAAACTTTGCAAAGATGAAAAAAGGAGTTAGAATAGTGAATGTTGCTCGTGGTGGAGTGATCGATGAAGACGCGTTGGTCAGAGCCCTTGATGCAGGCATTGTAGCTCAGGCTGCACTTGATGTTTTCACTGTAGAGCCACCACCAAAGGATAGCAAGCTGATACAACATGAAAATGTGACTGTTACTCCTCATCTTGGTGCTAGTACCATGGAAGCTCAGGTTTGTTAGTAATTTGAGAACAATTTGAAGTTTGTTTAAATTTAATATTTTTATAGTTATAAGCGTGTAAGATTCCGAATTTTTGTAGGAAGGAGTTGCCATTGAAATTGCTGAAGCTGTGGTTGGAGCCCTACAAGGTGAACTTGCCGCGACTGCTGTCAATGCTCCCATGGTTCCTGCTGAGGTACTTACAGAGCTGAAGCCGTATGTAACACTTGCTGAAAAGCTCGGGCGGTTGGCTGTTCAGCTAGTTGCTGGTGGAAGTGGGGTGAAATCGGTTAAGGTCACATATGCTTCAGCTAGAGGACCTGATGATCTAGACACTAGACTACTCCGAGCCATGGTGACTAAAGGTCTAATCGAGCCCATTTCTAGCGTTTTTGTCAACTTGGTGAATGCAGATTTCACAGCTAAACAACGAGGAGTCCGCATCAGTGAAGAACGAGTGATCTTAGACGGGTCACCCGAAAGCCCACTCGAGTCAATCCAGGTCCAGATCGCGAATGTTGAGTCGAGGTTCGCGAGTGCAATATCTGAATCTGGGGAGGTGACTGTTGAAGGCAAGGTCAAAGACGGAATTCCACATTTGACCAAAGTAGGTGCTTTTGAGGTGGATGTGAGTCTAGAAGGCAATATTATTCTGTGCAGGCAGGTTGACCAGCCAGGAATGATTGGTATCGTTGGTAGCATACTTGGTGAAGAGAACGTGAATGTGAGTTTCATGAGCGTTGGAAGGATCGCACCACGAAAACAAGCAGTTATGGCAATTGGTGTGGATGAACACCCGAGCAAGTCGGCCCTAAAGCGGATTGGGGAGATCCCAGCCGTTGAGGAATTTGTTTTCCTAGATTTGTAGTGTTTGGTAACTGGATTGGTTTAAATCCAGTTTTGATGAGGTTGTTGTTTTGCTAGTGGAATAATTTAGGATTTGTCTTTTTATTCTGGTTGGGTTGTGTTTGTTTTCACATGAAATTCTGCACTTGAGTTTTAATATCTTTTAAACAAATTGGTTTGGTGTGCTTGGAAATAAGAAGAATTTGTGACTGGTTTAGTGTTCCATGCTTTTCTGGAGAGTGTTTAGTTCACATATTTAAGAAATTGGAATGTGTTGAAGACATCAACATAACTCATTTATCACACCCATTGGAGTTTAAATTCTTGACCGTTGCGATACGACCTGCTAGTCTGTATCAACAAAACGCGCAAATTTTAGTGGGGAAAATAGGTATTCAACGGATGATCTGAGAGGCGTGTAATCACTTTAAGATTGAATTATTTCGGTGGTTCTCCCGAAAATCCAATCGGACCCAACTTAGAATAAATAAGAACAAAGAAATGAAGTTTGTTTCTGAATTGCTCGACCCCAACCAAGGGCTTTGCCCCTTGGGCCCTGCTCCCAGGGGAGCTGCCCTGGGACCCTCGCCAAGGGGGCGTTTGCCCCTTGGAACCTCCGAGTTGTAATAACACAAACAAATGTGCACTACCGCACCTCCTAACTTGCTTGATGTGTATTACAATTCACTTTGGTCACCAAGCCAATCCCAATTACCACTAAAATTAACCAACAAGCTTGAAAGCTGCGACTGCGAGCTTGTCTTTCCCAATAGTATTAAGGTTTAGGAATTTGTTGATTCAGTCATGATTCTAATCACAACCCATTTCCTACTTTCTTCAAGTCAAAATTGAAGTGAGTTCATGATCAAATGAAGCATAACCACTAATTTCAGTACGATACTTACGAAACCAACAAAATGAACCAAAAACATGTGTTTTTTATGGTACGGTGTCTAGAACATATGAAGCATTATCAATCAAAGTTCTTCCTGAATTGGTATTAGTGATTTCTCTTTCGAAATAACCACCTGCAGGAGGTAAACACAATTCCTATTCATCCACATTCGACAACACAGACCACGCATTATCTCAAAAAGTGATTTAATGAACATGAAGGAACATCATAGCAACCAAAGCATAGATACAAAAAAGTTAAATAGATATTGTTGCTACATGGATTCACTGGCGTTGAGATATGGCTCGGCACAACACCTATCAATCGACCACACTTTGTGTTATCCGTCTTGAATTGGATATGCGAGACACCATAAAGAAGCTCGTTAAAAGGGGTTATAATTAGAGATCACAGATCAGTCTCTAGACCACCTTCCAAGTTATGAAGCTCAACTCTTAATTTGGATTGATTAATGATTATGCATATGCATTCATAGTGATTATGCATGCTAATAATGTGCTTCTATTAACCAGGCCCTATTCCGTTGGGCCGGGCCCAAATATGACTATACTCAACAAATATTTCTCTTACAAATTACATACTGGATTGGGTTCTAAACTATTTCTTTTATCAAATTGTAACACGTTTACATACAAAAATATGTTAAATCAAATATTATTTGACAATTTTATGCTTATACTAAAAAACACTAAAATATAACCTCGAACCTCTACATGTCGTAAAATAATTTTTTCACATAGTTATTACCAACTCTAAGAGTAGGATAGGACTGTGTCAAACACATAAGGGGCATATTTTTGCTTACTAACCCAATTCAATGAGACACTTCTCCAAACAATATTATTCATAGCTTAGTCTTCCCCAATCCTCACACCACCGCGACACATCATACCACCGCCACTAGTATCTCACACCTCCGGTCACCACTTTCGATAACCTCCAACAACCCTGGCACAATGTAAAATAATCCTGTAAATAAAACTTTAACAAATTAAACGGTAAAAGAATTGGGATTAAAAATATAGGGTTAAGTTATCTACACAGTGTAACAAAAATGAGAAGGGTGAGAAGGATACAAAAAACACAATAGATCATGAAATATGACTCAATGAGTCGCAAAATATAACACAATGGCAAAAAGTATAACACAATACTGAAGAAAAAAGACACAACGAATCGTAAAAATGACACAATGATGAAAATA
This sequence comes from Ambrosia x helenae, assembly GCA_030844895.1. Lineage (NCBI taxonomy): Eukaryota > Viridiplantae > Streptophyta > Magnoliopsida > Asterales > Asteraceae > Ambrosia > Ambrosia x helenae. Next base: position 23,865 of record JAUTDX010002980.1, read on the forward strand.
CGAAAAAAACACAATGCTACATAAAAGACACAATGATATAACATAAATTCTAAAAACTACAAGCTAAAAGTCCAAAAAAAACGAAAACCTAATAACTAAGATCGTAGGGCTTGATGAGACGGTTCCAATGCCGCTTGAATGAGTTTAATCGGAATCCGTTTGATACCCTTCATATGACTTTCTATTTTTCTTTCACTGTATTTGATCCTAACCGTAAAAGGATAAACCAAATTAAGCAATTTAATAATTAATTGAAATTCAATAATTTTAATACATACATTGATTCATCTTTAGAATTAAGAAATACCTTAGTTCGAAACAAAAAAGTAATTAGCATGGGGACTAGTTTAACTTATCAAATAATTCAAAAGATTAACGGACTTTTTAGTCGATAAAACCAGTCCCCAAAAAACAGAAAAATTAAATCATACATTTTAGTAAGACGAATTTAGAAAGGTGCATTCTGTGGATGCTTGTTTCACTTTACGGTCACGTATCAAGATACCAAGTTCTTTATTATTTAGTTTCACGCTTGAAATGTACTACCGATTACCAAACCCCTTTTACATGTTAAATTCCACACACACAAAAAAAAAAAAAAAAAGAAAAAAGAAAAAAGAAATTACCGGTGTTGATCATATTTGAAAAGTACAACTACTACACTAGTCATTTTATCTCAAAGAGAGTCGTCTTAAAATCTGTTTTAACATAACCATGTTTCACCTGTGTGTATTTGCTCATTCTGATTTATCTATTGTTATTATTCTGCCATTTGTATTTTGCCCATCTAGCCATTCATTTTTCTTTTTGATCTAAGGGGTATAAATGTAAAATTATATTTAAAGAATATATTTTTGGATCATGTTGACAGTTATGTAGATTATACCTTTCTTCCCTATAATTCCTCCACAATTGGTTATCAATCCAAAGATCTCGATTCATGGGTTTTTCTTCAACTGAAAATCGTACGTACCAAAAATCCATACAACCATTTGTTTAATTTCCTAATTCACATACCATTTTCTCAGAGAAGAAATCATTATCGCCAATTAAAGGAATCATTATTATTGTTGGATAATCCCATAAATATGTTGCATACAAAAATCGATATTTATCCTTATTTGTTTTGAAGCCCCACTCTTAGGTATCCCATGGGCAAGGTGAACCACAATTGATTCCCATGTATTGTTTTTCAACAGTGCCTCTTTTTTTTTTTACTTTATTTATTTAAATTTGTGCTTACATATATAGGGTTGAGTAGAGTTGGAAAAATGAAGACCAAAAGGAGATCTCTCTCTTTGAATGTATATATTTATATATCTAACAACCCTAATATACATATATCTTGATGTTAAAAAATGTCGATAAAAGAAACAAAATTAATGAACTGTTTATACACATGTGTACTTGTGTGTTGAACAATCAAAGTATGCATATGTACATACATGTATTATTCAAGTTACATGTGTGTACGTATGTGTATAAAACATATATGCATAGATGTCTAAAACAGTTTGGAAAAATAGTAATTGTTTATAGAACATATATAAGAGAAATAATAAGTAGCCATTATACACATGTGTACTTGTTTGTTGAATACTCAAAGTAAATATATGTACCCATGTGTATAAAACAAATATACCAAGACATGCTTCATATACACATGTGTAACAATATATTTGTTCAACACATGTTTCCAGACATCAACCGATTATTAACACAAATAAAACCTAAAATTAATTGATATGTTAATTGGGATATACAGTTAGGAATATTTGAAAATGGTTATTTTAGTGGGATAACAAATTTACCATCTCACCCCTACTTTAATATAAATAATTAATTAAACTTATATTTAATTACCATCTTGCCATCAAAGATCAATGGCTAAGAATGGTTCTTATGGTTTTTATATAAGTAATGGTTCTTATTTGAACCACACATATATATATATATATATATATATATTAGTAAGAAATAATTAGGTAAGATATTGTTTTATATATAAAAAAAACTCTATAGATTTTATATATAAAAAAAACTCTATAGATTTTTTCCAACATAAATCAATGTATAGAGATCCTGTTTTAGACAACATTACAAATATAAATAATTAGGTAAGATATTGTTTCGTTCCAATTATTGTACCAAAAAAGAAAAAAGAAAAAGAAAAGACTGAATTACAAGTTGTGTCCTTTAGGTATATACCTGATTGCAAAGAATGTCCTTTAACTTCAAAATTGATTGGTTTTGTCCTTTATCTTTTAAAATGTTGCACGTTATGTCCTTTATGGCTAACTCGGTTAGTTTTCTCAGTTAAATCATGTCACGTGAGCTGCACATAAGGGCATTTTAGTAAATTCACCCACCCCTTCATTTCTTCCCCAATTTACTGATTATTAGCCCTGTTCACAACCACCACCCATCACCATTGCCACCATCATCTACCATCACCACCATCTCCCTACCTGGCTACCTGCCACCACCACTTCACCCACCTTCTCCCAATTTCCCTAGCCCCCAATAAACTAATCCTAATTTCCCTAGCCCCCAATACGAATATCCTCTTTCTTTATATACACCCCTTCTCTCTCCTTCATTTTCAATAACATCTTACTGTGAAGAAGAGCAGGCAGGGTTTCCATAGCCGGCGTTGTTCTTCAATTGATCATTTCATTTTTTTATAAATCGTTGATTATTATCTTTTTCTCAGATCTAAATCTTACTCCGGTAATTGTTTATGTTTTGTTCAACTTGGTTAGATAAGTTATTTTTTTCTTAGCTTTTGTTATGTTCTCAGATCTAGTTTTACTTTAAACTTTTGTTGAAGAAGTTGTTTCGGTTTTGTTGTTGGTAGATGCTGAGCAGATGATATTCGTATGTTAATATTTGGATAGATGATATGATTTGTTGTTGTTATATGTTAAGCAGATGATATTCGTATGTTTATATATGGATAAATGTTAGGATTTGTTGTTATGGTTTTATTTCATATGTGGTCTGGAACATCTCAACAGATTAGACACTAACTCAACAAATGTAGTCTGGAACATCTCGTAAATTAGGATTAGTTTATTGGGGGCTAGGGAAATTGGGAGAAGGTGGGTGGAGTGGTGGTGGCATGTGGGAACAGATGTGGTGGTGGCAGGTGGGGAGATGGTGGTGATGGTAGATGATGGTGGCAATGGTGATGGGTGGTGGTTGTGAACAGGGCTTATAATCAGTAAATTGGGGAAGAAATGAAGGGGTGGGTGAATTTACTAAAATGCCCTCATATGCAGCTCACGTGACATGATTTAACTGAGAAAAGTAACCGAGTTAGCCATAAAGGACATAACGTGCAAGATTTTAAAAGATAAAGGACAAAATCAATCAATTTTGAAGTTAAAGGATATTCTTTGCAATCAGGTATATACCTAAAGGACAAAACTTGTAATTCAGTCAAAAGATAATCATTGTAGTTCATACCTTTTTTATGCAAAGGGAAAGACCACACGAATCTCTTTTTCTAAAACTGATTTGATTAAAGCTCGATGTCATCATTGCCCGATTGACAATAAAAACTAGCACTTTTCTGTTTTCACCTCAGGTATAAAAAGGAAAAATGGGGAACCCTAATAGGAGATCCGAGCGGCCACCGACTAGAAACGTTCGAGACAGCGATGATCCGACAACTAGAACCACCTTCTATATCACTAATATTACGGATAGGGTGACGGGTTTGAAACTTAGGGAATCGTTCAGACCATTTGTTAAAGTGACTGATGCTTGGGTACCGAGGAAGAGATCAATCAAAGGTAGTGTGTTCGGGTTTGTTCGGTGTGAAAAACTTAAAGATCCTTACGAAATCCTCCCGGCTCTTAATGACATTGTTATTATGGATATGAGGATTTCGGTGTCACTGGCAATGTTTGATAGATTCCATAGGAGGATTCCTCAAGGTGTAGATGGGGCAACAAAGACGTCTTGGCTACCGAAGGAAAAGAATGTGGTGGAGGATTTCTTTCCTAGCATGCAAACTGTTTATGGGGGTTCTTCTGGGAAAAAGAAGGTCTTGAAGGTTGATGACGAAGTGGCTATGTATCCTAATCATTCTATAGGTAGAGCAGTGGTTGGGATATCAGATTCTATTGGAAGTTACATTTGGCGAAGAAGATGCTCCATAAGGCTGGGTATGTTGAAGCTGCGGTATCGTATCTGGGAGGGCTTAATGTTTTAATTACCTTCCGGGATGCCGAACAAATGAACGATTTTGTTTTGAATAATGAGGAAGAATGGAAGGAGGTTTTTTCGTCTGTAGTTCCATGGAATGGTCAAGAGGTACCGTTTGATCGTATTGTGGTTTTGAAGATTGTGGGTATGCCGTTGTTAGTTCGTGAAAATGTCGTCTTTGATAAAGTAGGTGGTCTCTTCAGGAAAGTGGTTTGGCCATCGGATTTCTCCTGGCTAGGGGCGGATAATTCTGTCGGTTTTACTCACGTTCTTACGACGATGAAGTCGAGGATTGACGAAGAAGTCACAGTTTTCTGGAAGGATGTTGGTTATACGGTGTGGGTGGTTGAAGAAAATTCCTCATGGGTTCCGGAGTTTGAAGAAGTAGAGATCGTAGTAGACGATGAAGAGTTAGAGGACGGAGAGATTAGAGACGGTATGCCGGAAGTTTCTTTGCCGGAAAATAACGTTGACCAGTCGGAAAATGGTAATGCGAATCAATTGCCTGAAATTCAGCCTGTAATTTCGGGTGATTTGCATGGTAACGTCGAGTTTCCATGTGAAGGTGCGGATGATGGGGTAACCGCCCAATTTTTAAAAAATGTGGGCCAACAAGGTTTTCATGTGGTGGGCCGGCCTGTTTTTAGTCAAGTGTTGGATATTCCACCTATTGAGCCCAGTTTCTTAACTCCATTGGGCTTTCAATTAGGTAAGGCCCCTTCTGAGTTTAAGAGTAGAAAAAGAACCCGGTTGGTTTTTCATAGTTCCCCTGAAGATGTCCATGCCCCTCCCTCTCCTATGGAAGTCAATGTTCAGGCAGATCAAGGTGTCCAGAGCTGCCCGGATTTAAACGAACAGGTGGAGGAGGTGGATGTAGCCGCTTCTCAGGTGGTTGGAGCGGATGTTGTGAACGTCACTAATTTGGGAGTTAATGATAGTAGGGATGAGGCTATGGAGGTGAATAAAGAAGTGGATGCCACTATCTTGGTAGGTGAAAAGGTTGGGGTGGATTTACGCAGCTTTTCAGGACAGATTGCTGATGAAGTTATTTCGGAAATGGGAGGGGTGGTTCATCAATGAACTGCCTTTCGATGAATGTTCGTGGGATTCGAGGGAAAGGGAAGCCGGGTTGGATTAGAGGTCTTAAATCGGCTCATGGTGCAGATTTCGTGGCAGTACAAGAATCAAAAATTTCGGATCCTTCTCTTCGGTTGTTGTCTTCATGTTGGGGTAATTCTAATTTTGAATTTGATATTGTTAATTCGGATGGGGCTGCGGGGGGTCTTATTTGCTGGTGGGACCCTTCGTGTTTTCGCCAGACAGGGGTTATCAGGTCGAAGCACGTTTTAATTATTTCGGGGTGGTTAATTCACTCTAATGTCCTTGTAAATGTCGGAAATGTCCATGCCCCGAATGACTCGGCGGCTAGACGGGCCTTCTGGACTGAGTTGCTATTGTATAGGAGATCGTTGTGTGGTAATTGGATTCTAATGGGTGATTTTAATGAGGTTCGAGCCATTGATGAAAGGGTGAATTCCGAATTTTTTCCACATAATTCGTTGGTTTTCAACAATTTTATTCGGGAGGCAGAATTTTCGGAGTATAGTATGGGCGGACATAAGTTCACATACATGTCTGGTAGTGGGGATAAACTTAGCAAGCTTGACAAGTTTTTTGTGTGTAGTGAGTTTATGCTGCAGTGGCCAGATGCTGCAGTCACGGCGCTGTCGCGGTTCTTGTCAGACCATAGTCCTTTAATTTTATCGGTGAAGAGTACAGATTTTGGTCACACGCCGTTTCGGTTTTATAATTCATGGTTGCTTTTACCGGGCTTTGTGGATTATGTAAAGTCTATCTCAGGTTCTTTTTCCTTTTCTGGGCCGGCAGACGTTGCATTGGCAACCAAGTTGAAGTGGTTAAAAGGGCGTATAAAGGTGTGGGTCAATGCGGAGAGGAAAAGACGGGACTCAAAAACTTTGGAGTGTAAAAGGGCTGTTGATGAATTGGAGAAAGTTGCAGACCAAAGGGCGTTAACTGATGATGAGATTGAAGCTAGAGCGAATGCTAGGAAAGAGTTATTTGAAGAGGAAAGATTAAAAGCTTTGGATGCTAGACAAAAATCTCGGTTAAATGGGCATTAGAAGGGGACGAGAACTCAAAATACTACCATGGTATTATTAAGCTTAACTCAGCTACTAACAAAATTCATGGGATCCGTAGCGATGGGGAATGGGTTTCGGAGCCGAATCTTTTAAAAGATAAGGTGGGCGATGTAACACCCCAACCGATGGCGGAAACATCGAGGTGTCACGTAGTGACGATTGTTCGATAGCTCATGGACTAAAAGTGTAAATATTGATACATTGATTAAATAATTCATTACATTGAAATGAAATACAACGATTCTAAATGCCAACTAACAAAATACAATGAATCCAAAATCTAAGTAAAATTCCAAAAGCTTAAAAGTCATCTCATAAGAACCTGAAACATGTACGAAAATAATTTGGTCAATACAAAAATGTATTGGTGAGCATACCCTGTTTTGAAAACATATAGTAAGAAAAGTGTTTAGCAATTCATGTGCGGTACCATTTGCAATTATGTAATAAGTAATATCCGTTCAAAATCAACCCTAGAAATGAAAAGAAATATATATAGTATGCGCTAGTAGTAATGAAATACATAGCAATGACAAGGACTCTCAACAGAGTCACAGGGGTATATACCATAGTACTATTCATTGAAATGTCAGGCCCTCAAAGGTTAATGATTTTGACAAGTCATAGACACACAAATTAACATAAAGCAAACACACATGAGAATTGCATTTAGTGAAAGAATAACATTTAGTCATAGTGTACATGAATCACCCTAAAATAGTAAAACAGTAAAAAGGGGAAAAGATATACTCACCTTGTTGTAATGGACTTGCTAGAATTCAACGAAAAATAACGAGTTATGTTTGAACCTAATATATGGTTATTCAAAGGTTAGTATTGCCAAACTATTGCGTGTTTATGAGATTGTTGTCACTTTTATTTTGAATATTATTAATTCACGGTGAAAGATATGTGATGTTGTAATTATTAAATGGAACTAAAACTATGACCTCGAAATATGGATTCATAAATTTCTAAGTCAGTGCATATTTAAAGAATTTGTCTTTCATAAAAAAAAATCAAGATTTGTGAGGCCTTAAATATTCAGTAGCTTGAAAGAGTTGCATGTTATTTTTATGAATACCAATTAACCAAAATCCTTAAGAGAATAGTGAAATCAAAACAACATACCAAGTTATGAAAATTTAGTTTGACAACTTCAATTTAACATATTGTATATAAAAGGCCCCACCGCTAAATAAGTACATATTATTTAATAATGGCCATCTTCTTTATAAAGGAGAGAGACAAGGTTGATGGTTCATTAGTTTTTTTTTTTATATGTATGTATATATATAAAATCAATGCTAGAAAAGATGAGCATATTACATATAAAGTGTAGGGATTGAAAGTCTACCTTGCCTTTTGGGAGGGGATTCTATTAGTGCAATCGTATTGTCAATCGGGCCTGTGGAGAAATCTACGGTGGCGTACGAGTGGGTCAAATGGAGGACTACTTAAGACAGTTCATGTGGGTTGCTACGGTGAGCGTTCGGTGATTAGCGGTGGTGGTTGTTCAAATATTATAGGTGGTGACGGTGAATGTTGGTTAAGAAACCGTGGGGTTTAAAACGTAACACGAGGGTCGCGATGGTTTTGTTATGCCGGAAAATTCGGCCGGAAAAGTAGGGACTCGAGAGGAATGTTGCGAGCCCTCCTTGGTTGTAATTACAATGTGTTCTCAATTACATGTTTATAATACAATGTAAGAGACCCTTTATATAATATAATCAATTCATTGACAAATCTTGGCCTTTAAATTACTATCGTCGGTTTCGAAATCAATATTGTTGACTGTTTCGCGTGATATTCGGTTTCACCATAATGTAATTGCCAATGCTATTATTGTTATATTTAATAGACATAAATTCCTTACTAACACAATATAAAATTCAGTTTTCACAAAGTTATTTAAATAACTTTCATAAATCAAAGTCAAATCTAGTTACATAATCGATAATTATTTGGTTGGTTTTATGATGCACTAAATCGCTTAAAAGTAGTCATAATATTATCGATTTTGTTTAATTGATTCACAAAGGCTCGAAATGTAAATTAAAAAAAATTGAGGACTAGATTTGTATAAATAATAAAACTGAAGGTGACGGATGTTACAGCCGAATTCTTTTCGGAAAAGTTTAGAGAGACGGTGGTCCGAGGCCTGTTTTTGCTGATACAGAATTTTCCAGGCTAACAGAGGAGGAAGTCCTCGGCTTCGATGCTCCGTTTACCTTAGAAGAGATTACTCTTGCAGTTTGGGATTGTGATGGGGACAAAGCTCCGGGTCCAGACGGGTTAAATTTTAATTTTATTAAGAAATTTTGGGACTCTTTAAAGCTCGATTTTCTGAATATGTTTGATGAATTTTATAGGAATTAATGATGGTATTACGGATGGTTGTTTTTCAGCATTCATTGCGTTGATTCCAAAAGGGTGTGATCCGGTGTTACTATCGGATTACCGGCCGATAAGCCTTGTTGGGGTACTTAATAAGGTACTTTCTAAAGTTCTTACTCTCCGGTTGAAGAAAGTGATTCCACGTTTAGTGTCTGAAGAACAAACGGCGTTCTTAAGTGATCGATATATTCTTGATGGGCCGCTTATTCTAAATGAAACGATTGCTTGGATGAAACAGGCGAGAAAGAAAGGTTTTTTCCTAAAAGTGGATATTGAGAAGGCTTATGATTCTTTGTGTTGGGAGTTCTTGGATGGGATTTTGGGTCGTATGAACTTTTCTGCTAAGTGGAGAGGTTGGGTAATGTCCATAGTTCGATGTTCGCGAGCCTCGGTTTTGGTGAATGGTTCGCCCACTTATGAATTTGATTGTCAATGTGGTCTTCGTCAAGGAGACCCTTTGTCTCCTTTCTTATTCATTCTTGCTATGGAGGGGCTCACGCGGATTATGAGACGGGCGTCCAACTTGAATTTATTTCGAGGTATCAAGGTGGGGGTTCAGGGCCTCTGATTTCTCACTTTGTGTACGCGGATGACGTGGTTTTTTGTGGGGAATGGGATGTGGAAAATGCCCTGAATTTAAGACGGCTTTTGCGCGTTTTTTACGTGATGTCTGGATTAAAGATTAGTTCGAAGAAAAGTAGACTTTTTGGAGTGGGTGTAAACGAGAGCGAGGTTTCGGATATGGCTGCGAGGATTCATTGTACTCCAGGCCGGTTTCCTTTCATACATCTAGGGGTTCCAATAGCTTCTAATATGACTCTAGTACGAAATTGGGAGCCGGTGGTGGAAAAATTTAAGAAGCGATTGTCGGTTTGGAAGGCAAAAAGCTTGTCCTATGGTGGCCGGATTACCTTGTTAAAGTCGGTATTAAACTCCATTCCACTATATTATTTTTCACTTTTTCGAGCTCCTGTACAAGTAGTTAACACCTTGGAAAAACTAAGACGTAAATTTTTTTGGGGAGGTACTGAAGACGTCGATAAATGTAGCTGGGTAGCGTGGTATAATGTGGCAGCTCCGATTAAGTATGGTGGAGTTGGCTTGGGTTATCTTAAAGATTCTAACTTGAGCTTGTTAACGAAGTGGTGGTGGCGCTTTAAGGCGAATGATGATTCCCTTTGGCGGAAGGTCATTTGGTCTATACATGCTTCAGGCCGAGGATGGTCTTTCATCCCTAGGAAACTCTCTGTTTCGGGCACCTGGAAACAGATTTCTTGTGTCCCTGATGTACTGTCCGATATGAACATAGGATCCGGTCGTTTTTTGAAAGGTGTTCTCCGTAGTGGGGACCGGATTTTATTTTGGCACGATTGGTGGGTAGCGGATGAAGCACTTTCGAAAAAATTCCCATCTCTATTTGCTTTGGAAAGGAAGCGGTTGTGCAGAGTTGCTGATAGATTTTCGTTCCGTGGCCAAGTCAGACAGTTTCGGGCAGATTGGAAGAGGGCGCTAGGTTCGCAGGAGGAATTGGATGATTTTAATAGCTTGTCTACTCTTATGCAGGGGGTTGTTTTTTCGACAGGTTCTGATTCGTGGACCTGGTCAGTGGCAGGGGAGATAGGCTTTTCGGCTAAAAGATTGAAGATGTGCTTTTTTGAAGCAACAAATTCGCTTCCGGAGACAACGTTCGAATGGTGTAATTGGGTCCCCAAGAAAGTGGTTTTAGTGGCTTGGCGCGCCTCTATGGATCGTCTTCCAACTGCTGAAGCTATGGTCAGAAGGCATTTTCAGATTGATTCAGCAGAGTGTAAAGTGTGCGGCTTGGCGACTTAATCTGCAGATCATCTCTTCACTGGCTGTCCGGTTTTCCAGGATGTCTGGCAGGCGATTTTTCAGTGGTGTAAGGTGCAGCATCTGTTCGCATTTCACGTCCGTGATATCTTGTCCTTTCACCATACGGCTAGGCAGGGTATACGGCCTCGGAAAGCTTTTTACGGTGTAATCCTAACAGCCTTCTGGAGCATTTGGCGCGCCAGAAACGAGTTGATTTTCAAGCAAAAACCGGTGATTGTTCGAAGTCTCGTGGAGGAAATCAAGGTGATGAGTTACTTGTGGATCATAAATCGTGGAGAATGTCGGACATGTCCTGGGATTCGTGGTGTGCGTTTGATACTTTAAAGATGGGGTAGTTGTTTGTTATGCTGGGATTTGCGTTGTTTTTGTTTGTTTGTTTTCCGGATAGTGTATTCTCGGATTGTTGGTGCTAGCGACTTGCTAGCCTTTGAATATAGTTTTGTTGGCCGTTCAAAAAAAAAAAACCTCAGGTATAAAGATATAGAAACTACCATATGTCCATATTTGGAGCATTGAAAAAACTAAATAAAAAGATCTTTTTATGGGTGCATCTATTTGGGTTTCTAAGACTTACCTTAGACACCTTTTTTTATTTATTTATTATTTTTTTTTTTTGAAAATTGAACTTCATAAACCAACCAAAATCGACAACAATCTCCAAGGAAGAGACAGAAGCCGAAAACCACAGAACACCAATACAACTAGTTCACATTACATAACATCAAAAACACGCCAACGCTCCCATTCTACTACCCCGCCCTTAAACCTGTGCTTGTACCAAAGGAACCCCAAAGCCTTGATATCCGCCACCAAGTTTACAACATTCGGATCTTCGCCATTAAACACCTTGTCGTTCCTCGCTTTCCAAAGCCTCCAACAAGTAATAATATTGACACCGTGTAACACCGCCTTTCTAATAGCCGAGCCTCTACCTTGATCATGGAGCAGCACCACATCCTTAACATGAAATATAATCGGCCGCGGCATCAAACACCACCACGAAATCTTGTCCCACACCCCATGTGCCACTACACACCCGGTAAGAAGATGCTCTATGGACTCTTCATATGCTTCACACCACGGACAGAAAAGATTATCAATTACCATATTCTTGCGAGCCAAAGCCATCTTGGTAGGGAGACGGTCCAAAAACGCGCGCCACATAAAAATATTGCATTTATTCGGCACCCACGAACTCCATTTAAACTCGAAGTTATGCGCATTACCCGGGTTCCCAAGAAGCCAACTCTTTGCCAAAGCAACTTCAAAACCACTACTATCCCCTTGCGACCACACCCACTTATCTTCAGCCCCACCCATGACCACCTCTTGCAACCTGCTCTCCAACTCAGCCTTAGCATCAACCTCTTCTGAATTTTGTGTAGCTCTAGACCACTCCCAACATATGATGCGACTACCCCCTACCACTTTCAATCTCTCGCATAACTTCACACGCTTAAATTTCTCAAGCGCATATAAAGAAGGGAAAAAGTTTTTAAGCAAATCATTCCTAACCATAGGTCTAGCCAGAATCGAATAACCTGACCATTCCCGGGCTTCCCACGGATAATACTATAAGGCCATTCCCTTCAACTTTGTGCTTATTCCAAAACGTAGCGCAATTCTTCCAAACACCCGTCAACGCGTTATTATAAGGCACTATCCCCCAACTCCTAGACGACCCATGAATGGCATATATAACCCTTCTCCACAACGCATTAGGTTCATTTAGAAACCTCCATAACCATTTAACTAACATGGCATTATTGTTAACCTCAAGTTGCGCCACCCCCAACCCCCCATCCTTGACCCGTTTAGTAACGATATCCCACGCAACCCACGACATTTTCCGGACCTCATCCGAACCACCCCATAAAAACCGTCTCATCAATCCTTCTAATTCTCCAATAACCTTCTTTGGCGCCTTAAATAAAGAAAAATAGTATGTTGGCAGACTATCCAACACAGATTTTATCAATGTCAACCGCCCGGCTATAGAGAGAGTATTCGCTTTCCACTTTGATAATCGACTCTTGAACTTCGACACCACCGGCTCCCAATTAGAAACTCTATTCATATTAGCCCCAACCTTTATACCCAAATACGAAAACGGCAACGAACCTTGTTTACACCCAAGCTCTCCTGCCATGTACTCCACATCGGCTTCTTCAACCCCAATACCATAGAGAACCGATTTATGAAGATTAATCTTCAAACCGGAACACAAATAGAAAATCCGAAGAATACGCCTCATATTTGAAAAGTTAACCGCCGACCACTCCCCCATGATCATAGCGTCGTCCGCGTACAGAAGGTGAGACATCGTAGGACCATCATTAGGAAGCTTAACCCCATGAAAAGCACCAATGTCACTAGCCTGGTTAAGCATCCCTGAAAAAGCCTCCATCATGATAATAAATAAAAACGGAGAAAGAGGATCACCCTGGCGAATGCCTTTTTGGCACCCAAACTCGAAAGTGGGAGACCCATTCACTAACACCGCGGCCCTGGAAGACACAAGAATACCACGAATCCAATCACACCAAACCTCAGAGAACCCCATCTGCGCCATCACAAAAATCAAGAAATCCCAATTCACATTATCATACGCCTTATCAAAATCAATTTTAAACATGAAAATCTTCCTATTCCTCTTCTTTGCCCATGAAATAACCTCACTAGTCATCAATGGACCATCTAGAATGTACCTGCCAGACAAAAACGCTGACTGATTTTCAGACACAATTCGACCCAAAGCCGTCTTCAACCGATTCGCCAGGACTTTAGAAACCACTTTTATAATACTCCCGATAAGACTAATAGGCCTGAAGTCCCCCAAACACGCAGGATCGCCAGTTTTGGGGATCAAAGTAATAAAAGAAGACCCAACCCCCGGGCTAAACCGTCTCACCTCGTGAAAGTGACCCATGATATCCACAAAATCCCTCTCGAAAATACCCCAAAAATGTCTTATGAATCGGAAGTTGAATCCGTCCGGACCCGACGCTTTATCCGCACCACAATAAAAAACCGCACGTTTTATTTCCTGAACCGAGAAATGTGCCTCCACACCATCCGCCTCCTCGGCTGTCAGAGCATTCAGGCCGTAGCACACTAGCTTCGGCCGGACATAAAACGACTCCGCAAACTTAGCCCTGAAAAATCTCATAACCTCCCTTTTAATAATAACCGGATTCACCTCCCACCTACCACAAACCTCCAACCCAGGAATATTATTAGACGCCTTACGCTTATTAATGAACCCATGAAAATACCTCGAGTTATCGTCCCCGTACGTTGCCCAATTGCATCTGGCCTTTTGTTTCAAATCACGATTCTTGAACCCATCTAGTTCCCCGAGCCGACGCTTTATCTCCTGTAACGACCACACCTCATCCTCTGATAACGGTCTACTTTCCACAGCTTTATCCAATTCATCAAGTTCATTCTCCAGAATCCGTCTCTCTTCCGTTTCTTTTGCTTTCGTACTGACCACCCAATCATTAATAGTATTACGTAAGGACTTGAACTTAGCCAATAACCTGGAGTCTGGATTGCCACTGAAGCTCGCGTCTTCTAAAGTTCGTTTAACCACCAAATCAAAATCTTCCCGACCAAGCCATGAATTGTAAAATCTAAAAGGCTTAGGACCAAAATTACTCGAACTTGTCTTCAATAGCATAGGACTATGATCAGATTTATTCCGTTCCAGCGCAATGTACTTCGCACTAGGATACTCCATGAACACCTCCCAACTGACAAGAATCCTATCAATGCGGCTAAGCTTATCACCTGCAACAAAAGTAAACTGTCTCCCTTTCAAGGAGTACTCATGTAAATCCGAATTATCAATAAAATCGTTAAATTCCGCAGCCTCAACCGTATTGAACACCGAATTCCGCCTTTCCTCCGCATATCTAACCGAATTAAAATCCCCAGCCACAATCCACCTGCCCCCCCTCCCCCCTCTCCCACCATACGGTTAATATTTTCCCACACCACGCGCTTGGCAACAATATTTTGAGGCGCATAAATGTTTAAAACAGACAACGGACAACGACTACCCTTCAGCACCCCAGAAATACGTAACCAGTTGGCATTTTTTTCCACCCTATCCATCGCAAAAACCGATGGATCCCATAAAGACAATAAACCGCCCGACCTTCCAGAAGACGGAACCCACTCAAACATAAACTCCCCACGCCCCCAAAAACGCCCCAGGTTAACCGAATCTAAAGAACCAAATTGAGTTTCTTGTAAAAGCACAAACTAACCTCGTTCGTAACCCGAAGATTACGAACCCAATAAGCTTTACCGAGATTACCTATACCTCGTATATTAAGGGAGATAGCATTCATTGAGTAACCTCTTGATAACCTTCGCTAACCAACACCTCCTTAACTGCCGGAACAAAAGACTCCATATTTTCCACCCCTAAAGCGCGACTCAACTCCACTGTCATGGTTGCTTCCATATCAATCGGATTCTGCACATTATCTACCAAACCAACAGCATCATCATCATCCCTATTAAGACCACCAACCTCTCCCACATTAATATCCACTTGCCTATTAAGATCAGGTGTCATAAAAGTCTCCTCCACATCTGTTCCATTCCCATCATTCACGTTCGAGTTATTAGACAATATGCCAATGAGCCGGTCCAACCCAAACATATCATTATTCTCCCTCGGCCTTTTTTTCGGTCTTTCTAGCGATCCACTACCCTCGGTTCTGTTCTTGAACAACGTTTTACGACGGAATTTCCTCCTACCACTAGTTACTTCCGTATTAACCTGAGATGGTGACCCACTTTCAGCCGCTACTTCCACGTTTTCCTTCTGAGCATCGGTCACCTTCTCCCCAATCACGTCAACATGAAGCCCCTCATCCACGTTCACCTCTACTTCACTCACTGGTATCTCTCCCTCCTCAAGTAAAACATTTGCGCCACTAACCTGTTGCATATCCACATCGCACCTCTCCTCCTCTGGTCCAATAACACTTCCATCTTCGTCTAGTTCCGCAACACACTTGGGTATCCACTCCCCTACATCCTCGTCTACCCACACATGAAAAGTATACCCCCTCCATGCAATGTCGACCCGGTCCGTGATCCTTTTACATTCCGTCGACAGAACCCCAACAAGAGCATATAAAAGATTGTTATCATCGCCCGAAAGCGAAGCTGATTGTACCACCTTACCGAATCTACTACCGATCATATCAAAGACAGTATTTAATAGTTTGACAAAATTACACTGCACGTCCTATACGTTACCAGAAAACTACATTGCACGTCCTTAACGTTTAAGAGTTACAGTGCCTATCCTTTACGTTTATTTTTTGTTTCACTCCAAGTCCTTTGTCACTAACTCCGTTAAAGTTTGGGGTTAAATCACCCATGTGCAAAGCACATGATGGGTAGAATTGGTAATTTATACATCATTTTAAACCCCAAACCTCTCACCCATATTATATCTCCTTATTTCCTGCCTTTACATTCTTCCCCCAAAGATAAACCGATCATCTCCTTCCTCTTGACCCAAAAGATAAACCACGCACCAATCAACGGGAAAATGTTGGATGCATGGTTGGTCATTGACCCAAAAGATCATATGACCGTTTTTTATTTAACAAAAAAAATAAATTAAACTCTACAATTACAACTCAAAATTAAATCATTTTGTTCACACAACAATTTCTAAATGTCACACACATTCTTTGCAAGAATATTTTCAACACCCATCTCAAAATGGACCTATCTGAAATTCCTTCTGTTTCGTACGATTCATCAAGGTCTAAAGAAGAAGAAGATATGGAGATAACGAAATGCAATTTTGAATTTTTGCCTATTGTGGTTCCTTGTCTTTAAATCAAGTACATGACGCCGCGTCTTCGTCAAGAAGATATATTTTTTTTTAAATATAGCATCTATTTTATTTTTAGTATTTTGTTATTTCTCCATCTTTTTTTTATTAAATAGGTATTATGTATTTTTTTTTAAATTTCAATATTACTAATTAGGTTTGTAGTTTTCAATATCAATTAGGCATATACATTGAGACAACCATGAAGAGTTTCATAAACGCCTGCTTAGTAACTGCTTCAACGATGATAATCAAAATTCACCTGCCAAGATGTTTCGAATAGATAATTTTTTTTTTTTTACAAATTGTCGGTAGTTTAGAAAGAAATTATGAATACTTTCAAACGACTTTTGATGAAATTAGAGTTTCACATCCTTACAAACGTGCACTAGCCTTGGGGGATTTGTCCATGAGAATGGCAAGGTCAATTCACGAGCGAAGATTATGCTTGAAGCATCGGCATAATTTATGGTTTTAGCATGGTTTTTAGAAACAACCCCCCCCCCCCCCCCCTAGCGAACAACAACATCAATGTCCTTGATGTCACCTTTGTAATATAATTATTTGGATGGAACCACACTAAAATGTCCTTTCGTGGTGAACAAAGTTCATTTTGGATTTGGATATTATCTTGCGGATGTGATATACCCTAGTTAAGCAACTATAGTTAAATGGTCTCGCATCCTCCTGAAAACGATCTAAAACATTGTCATTACAAGAAAGCAAAAGAAGTGGCATGAAAGAACATTGAATGAGCTTTCGAGGTCCTAAAAGCTAGGTGGGAGATACTTCAATAACATGCAAAGCCACTACATCTCTGAAGAATTAGAAAAATCATGTACACGTGTATTATCCTACATAATATTACTACAAAGAAGGATGGTGTAGTGATATCTCATGAACACGTAGAGGATCCTCTAAGTGAGAAAACAGTTGATGACAATATTATTTCACTATTATGATCACGAACAATCCATAATCACCTTAAGTTAGATCTTATCGAACATTTGGAGCATTTGCTTTCGATTGTAAGTATTGAATTAATTGAACCACTATTTTTTTATATTTTTTTTTGGTTAAAATGTTGTAGGTTCTTTTATTTTAAAGTTATTCTAACTTTATTAGTTTTTTTAATGTTTGTTATTAAAGTTGATATAATTTTATATTTAGTTATATAATTACTTACAAATATTTTAGTGTTTTAGATTTTAAATTAAATTAGTGGATTTCCTTCAGAGCGTTGCGGCGAAAGTCACTCAGTATAAGTTCGATTAAATAAGGTATCAATACAGTATCGATACTTTGTATTGCAATCATAAGGTAAACCCCAAAACAATAAATTCATGATGCATTATATCTACACATGTTTTACGTTGATCGAAAACATTAAAAATAAATATCAGTAATTGTTTCAAAAGTACATATATTGATACCAATGTTGTTTAGTCAAAATCGACGTGGTACCAATGTTCTTCAGATGGTATCGGTTCGCCTCATCATGGTAATGAGACAGTATGACACTTGCTATAGCTTAAGATATATAAAGATACTCAATATTGCTACCAAAGTTGTTTAGACGGTATCAGTCCGATTTGTCGCGGTAAAAATAAAACAAAATCAATTATGATTGACTCGTTTGATTTTGAACAAAGCTTTTATAAAAACGCAGATGAAAAAAAGTCATATCGCAATTGTGTATTTGGAATTTACAAAACAAAAAGATACTCTATACTGCTACCGAAATTGTTTGGACAATATTAGTTCCGTTCCTCATGGTAATGAACAAATAAACATCAATTAGGTTTAATAATCAAAACTATGATCAATTGACCGATATTAATCCAACTTAAGAAATTCCCCCTGATAGTCCCAACTTGCAAACTATTTTCCTCCATCGATCCTTTTCTAACTAAGGTCTGAACCAATCAGTTTTTGTTGACGTGACAGATGATGTTGTAAAATAAAAAAACAATAAATAAATCAAAACACAGAAAACAAAATCACCTTAGAACAAACCCGGACCTGTGGGGGCGTCGCCGCCTTCGATTTACTCCTTTTTCCAGAGGAAGCTCAGACCTGAACAGGAAAAGACATCCAGTTGCAGATGCCCCTAAAGGGGAACTTTAACTCTGGTGAAGTACAAACACGTCGCGTAAATCCCCTACAAAATTCATATTAACAATAAGTTATGACATTATCTATAGCACATTAAAATTAAACGTATTATTAGGCTAACACAAATTAAACCAAATAATTCCCAAACCATTGGTTCTCTGAATGCAAGCAGCCAAGAAGTCCACATTATTAGAAAATAATAAGAAAATCATATACTCACCAGATATGCGGTTGGACGAGTTTCTGTTTTAACAGTTCTTATTATGAACACTTGTTTAGATCTATCAAAGTAAATTTTCATAGCGTAATAAATGTAAGTGTTCTAAGTTAAAGTTTCACTTTTAACCGGAGTTATTACTCCCCCTCAATCAATGAACTAAAAACAATAAATGAAAATAAAAAACAGTTAATGAATATAGCAGTAATAAGTGTTGCAAATGATTCTCAAATATATTGAAATTATTAACTACAAAAGTCTTGAAGGATTGGTCTAATCGATGTCTAAAATAGTGGGATAAACCCATCTATTTATAGACAAACTTTAATACTACTAGATAATACTATAAATTTATGATGTAGAAGGATGTACATTAAAGTACAACCCTTAAAGCTTATACTACCTTTAAAGCCCATGGTACAATATAGCAATGCATCAAAGGCTTGCTAATTATTATATTCTAAATTTATGTGTGAATCAATCAACATTTATTTATTTCTAGTCCTACAATCTCGGAAGTATAATTATTCAAACTAAATAATAACTAGCGGGTTCTTGCGCCCGTTGCCCCGTGTTTGCTGTCATTATCGTTTTGGTTTATTATGGTACCAATGCGAAAATGTTAGTTTAAGCGATCACAAAAAAATCTGGATAAAACAGTTGCCTCAAACCAAGTCTCGAACATATGATCTCCCTTTTATGAAAATGCACCTCGAACCACTACAACACCATCCCAAATTGTATTTTATTCCCAACCCAATTATGATGAAATATGTGGAAGAAAAAAAAATATAAAATGCCTTAACACACTCTCAAACCTATGCCCTCTCATTAGGGAAGTGCACATCAAACCACTGCACCATCAACCCAATTTATGATTTCATATAATACCAATTATACTTAACATTAAATAATGTTGTGGACATGGAAAAAAATGGCAATGCCTTGTCTCGAACCTCTGACCTCTCATTAGAGAAACGCACATCAAACCCCTATAACACCAACCGAATTTGCAATTTCATACGAAATCAGTTATATTTAACATTCAATAATACAGTGAAAACAAAAAATAAAATAAAATAGCCAAGAACAGTCTCGAACATGCGACCTCAGGTTAGTGAAATGGAGCTGAAACCACTACACCACCAGCCCAATTTGTGTTTTATATGAAATCAATTATATTTAACATCAAATAACGTTGTAGAAATTACTATTCACCTCATTTTAAATTAATACATAGTATATAGTACTTTTAACTTTTAAATGATCTAAGAGCATTCACATTAACTACTCTATCTCTATCTCTATAATTGCACTAAAAATCACTATCTTTCTCTTTCCTTTTCTATTTATTAATACTTATTCTATACTTTTATCATTACCTTTTTTCTCTCTTCTATTTACAACAATTTTTAAAAATATTAAAAAATTATGGAGGATGAACAGTGTCTCATCCAAATTTACTGGTGAACAGTGTCTCCTCTAAATATTTTTTCTCTCCTCTACTCACAACCACTTATACCCACTCTATATAATATAGAGATCACACTCACACCATTATGAATAAGCTAATGTGAATGCTCTAAAAGTTGAGGGAGAAAGGAAATAGAAAACTTTATAAATAAAAAAAAAGAAAGAAAGAAAAGAAAGAAAACTACTTGCACCCAAATCAAAATGTTGACTTTTATAACCACCATGAGTCGACATATTTTTATTCCATATGGACACACTAAATTTACAGGTTAATTAAACCCACATGCCATGTTGCAACATCTAACATCACCACGTCCGTCTTTGACATTATTATTATTATTATCTTAAAAGTAAATTTTCATAGCGTAATAAATGTAAGTGTTCTAAGTTAAAGTTTCACTTTTAACCGGAGTTATTACTCCCCCTCAATCAATGAACTAAAAACAATAAATGAAAATAAAAAACAGTAAATTTACAGGTTAATTAAACCCACATGCCATGTTGCAACATCTAACATCACCACGTCCGTCTTTGACATTATTATTATTATTATCTTAAAAGCCCATACTTCGACTCTTTGTTTAATTCGGGCATCGTTCGTTTCCCATAATTGCACAAGTTCATTCAAAACGCATCACCAAAGTGAATATAAGGAGAATTAAGTAGAGATGATAAAATTGTCATGTTATTGTATAGTTAGTTATAACTTATAACTATTACTTAAAGGGACTCACATGATGAGAATACAAACACCTCATATCACACTAGATAACAACACTATAATTTAATCACAAGGATAATGGAAATCAACCTCGCCTGAAAAAGTTGTAAATCGACTCGACCCAAAAAGTATTTAATCAAGTTGATGTCATCACCTTGATTCGCATACACTATAAATGTAAGAAAATATTAAAAGCAAACAATTTTTTGCATCATACAATCACCACAAATGATAATACTCTTAAGCCATACAATTCCTAAAAATCTTAAAATCTTTATTCAATTCGATCTAAAAGTACAAATGATTTCCGAAAATGTAACACTACCATTTTTTCTCTTTTGGTGCATCAAGGTCTCAACATCAAAAAATAAAGTAATCTATATGTCTTTAAAATATGCCTACGTGTGCAACTTGGTAGGTGAAGCGGCATCAACAACTACAAGGGCCATTGCTTCGATCAAAAAAATGTTGTGGGTCTACCATATATATTGTTCATGAATTATTTTCACATGTTTATATTTACACTTTGGATGCCTAGGGTTTTATTGACTCTCATAGAATTCTATAAGAAATTTATTATAAGTAGTAGAAAACAGTTTTACCCGATACATTGCTCAAATATCTGGTTTGGATCTATATCTAATAGGAGTACCAGTCGCTAGTGTAGTAATTAAAACAAGTGTAAGAAAATGTTTTACTGTAATAAGAGTCAAAAGTTATTGTTTGACAAGTGTACTTTTTCTAGTTTAAAAAGACGTTCATATGATGATTGTTTTGCTTTTTTTGGTGGGAATTCAGATAATTTTGTGCCTTGGTGTGTGTCAGAATCGAATTTAAGTTTTTGGTGTTTCCGTAACCTTAGGTTGCGAAAATGGTGATGTAGATTCCCCTTTTTACAAGTCAACGTACAACATGGATTTTGGTGGGGAAGGATGAGGTGGGCTGGTGAAGTGGAAAGTTGCGAATTTTTGTACAAAAAGTGGCTGCTGAATTCCGCAACCTCGACTTGCGGGAAAGTCACCTTACTACCTCTCTCCAACTAAGCTGCCCACCTTGCATATTCATCCTATTCAGTTTCTAACATAACCAACCCCCGAGCCACGTCACCCATTTCCGCAACATCAGGTTGCGGAAATACCTAAAACCTAATTTCTGTTCTGACATACACCCAAACAACAAAATAATCTGGATTCCCACCAAAAAAGCAAAAAAACTTCATATGCTTAGTCCAAACTCCAAATATCAAATGATAGGCACTATCTAGTGACTCGAATGATTGAATACAAGTTGTGAATTAAGTGTGTGATTGGAAACACTTACTGATCTTTACTTGGTTGTGAGCTAGGTGAAAGTACTATCATAGGATTAAGTTGGTTTTGTTGGAATTGTGTACGCTTCGAGTCAATCAAGCAACTTATGTTGTTGACATGGTTGTGAACCTTTAATCTTGCCTCTTAACCATTTTTTTAGCTTAAACTGTACAAATTTTGAAAAGTAGAAACAAAATCAAAATTCTTGTTCTTAGGTCCAGATGCGTGTCAAAACAATGAAAAAAAAAGTAAACTATTAGTTATCTCCCGAGTGTGAAAAAATCATGGACAATCGATCTTACATTTTATATCTATTGACAATTCTATTCTAAGGAGTATACACTGTAATAAAGGTACAAAGTATCACTGAGTCTCAGCAAACCCTAAGTCTCAGCAAATCACTGAGACTTATAATAAAGGTACAAAGTATCAACAAGATCTGTTGATCAATAATATGAGCAGATCAATACAATAACTTACAGACGATAAGATGAAGACGAGGGCACAAACCCTAATACAATCTGAGAGAGACTACAAAGAAGACGAACAACAGAATGAATAAAAAATAGTAACATAACGTATTTATAATCAGCTCCAGAAGCTTCCATACAAGATGCCAATCCAGGCCAAAGGCCAATGGATAATGGACTATAAAAAGCCCAATAGGAGAACCAAAATAATTAGCCCAAACATTATGTCTGAGCCCAAACGTTTAAGCAACAAATTATATCATATACTTTCAACAGTTAGAGATTTCTGACAGCTTGGAAGAATATAAAGGTTCATCAAAGTATTTCTATTTTATAGACACATCAGTGAAATAAGATGTTTCATACATCACTACAAGAGCTTGTTATACAAAACATCAAATGATACCAATGTTGTGTTGTTGCAACTATGTACTAATTATTTGGTTGTGTTCACATTCAAAACAATAAAACCTGAAAAAAAAACATAAGTTGCACTAAAAGTTTACTTTTGGAGTTTTGGTGAATGCACATGTGATAGGTAATTCATTGAAAATATTGGGTCGATCTGGCGTGACTGGACATACACCTTTTATGTTATCTAGTCTTGTCGCATTGATTATGAGGGAGGAAACATGTTCTTTTTTATTAAAATCGCATCGTATGCTCTATGCTTGAAAGTCACCATTCATCATGTTTGTTTCGTTGGGCTCAAAGTAGCGTGCCACTACTTGGACGATAGGTACCAATTGCAAGATATAGATCGATCACAAATGGCGAATGTAAATAGAACTTAAATTCGAGTGTAAGATCATTTAGCCAAATAAGACCCTTTATATTAACATCAAACAACATTCGGATAGCCAACATCTAATCCAATTTTACACGGTTGAGGCTAACGAGTTCAATGATTTTATTGATGAGTCTAACTTACATGAATACTCCTTGAAAGGGAGACAATTTACTTTTGTTACAGGTGACAAATTAAGCCGCATTGATAGGATTTTCGTGAGCTGGGAGGTGTTCATGGAATGGCCTTGTGCAGAATATATAGCGCTTGAGAGGTATAAATCCGATCATAGTCCTTTGTTATTCAAAACGGTGTCGAGGAATTTCGGGCCTAAACCTTTCAAGTTTTATAAATCTTGGCTTGGTCAGGAGGATTTTGATGTGGTGGTTAAAAGCACGTTAGAGGGTGGCCAATTTCCTGGAAATCCGGACTCGGCTCTTTTAACGAAGTTCAAGGCTTTACGTAAAAACATTACTAATTGGGCGGTGGGGTTAAGGCGCTTGAACTGGAGGAGCGCCGGATCTTGGAAGCTGAATTTAATGATCTTGATCAAGCCATGGAGTCTAGAGCGCTTAATGGGGAGGAGGTTTGGTCATTGACAGAAATTAAGCGAAGAATTGCCGAGTTAGACGATTTTAAGCAAAGTGATTTAAAGCAAAGAGCGAGGTGCAATTGGGCGACTCATGGGGATGACAATTCTCGGTATTTCCATGGCTTCATTAACAAACGTAAGGCGTCTAATTTTATCCCTGTGTTGGAGGTTAATGGGAGGTGGGAAACGAACCCGGTTACAATTAAAAGGGAGGTCATGGTTTTTTTTCGCAACAAATTTAAGGAGGATATGAACATTCGGCCGAAGTTGGTGTGTTACGGCTTGTCATTGTTGTCTAGTGAGGAGGCCGCTTGCTTGATTGGTAGCTTTTCGAGTTCGGAAATTAAGCGTGCGGTTAATGATTGTGGTGCGGATAAAGCTCCGGGTCCTGATGGATTTAACTTTAGATTCATTAGGAATTATTGGAGCCTGCTTGAATCCGATTTCAGTGCTATTATGGGGTATTTTCATGAGGTGTGCAGGTTCAGTCCGGGGGTTGGGTCTTCTTTTATTACTTTGATTCCTAAGATTGGTGATCCCTCGAATCTGGGGGATTATAGACCAATTAGTTTTATTGGGAGTATAATTAAAGTGGTTTCTAAGGTGTAGGCGATTCGTTTGAAGTCTGTGTTGGGTCGTCTTGTTTCTGAGCATCAGTCGGCCTTTCTTTCTGGAAGGTATATTCTTAATGGTCCGCTTATGATTAATGAGGTTATTTCTTGGGCTAAGAAGAGAGACAAGAAGATTTTCTTGTTCAAGATTGACTTTGATAAGGCTTATGATAACGTTAACTGGGAGTTTTTGATGTCCGTTATGGAGCAAATGGGTTTTCCCGAGACGTGGTGTGATTGGATCCGTGGTATTTTATTATCTTCTAGAGCTGTTGTTCTAGTCAACGGGTCGCCTACATTCGAGTTTGGTTGTCAAAAAGGTATTCGTCAGGGTGATCCATTATCTCCTTTCCTATTTATTATTTTAATGCAAGCTCTTTCGGGGATGTTGAATCAGGCAGGGGATATTGGTGCGTTTCATGGGGTTAAGCTCCCTAAAGACGGTCCTACCATGTCGCATCTTTTGTATGCGGATGATGCTATGATTATGGGGGAGTGGTCGTCTTTTAATTTCACTAATATGAGACGTATTATTCGTATTTTCTATTTATGTTCTGGGTTAAAGATAAATTTACATAAATCGGTTCTCTATGGGGTGGGTGTTGAAGAGGATGAGCTTGATAGTATAGCCGAGGAATTGGGTTGTAAGCAGGGTTCTGTGCCTTTTACGTATTTGGGTATCAAGGTAGGGGCAAATATGAATAGAGTGACGAATTGGGAGCCAGTGATGTCCACTTTTAAACGTCGTCTTTCGAAATGGAAAGCTAATACTCTTTCCATTGCCGGTCGTTTAACAATGATTAAGTCGGTGCTTCAGAGCCTTCCTACCTATTATTTTTCACTTTTCAAGGCGCCAAAGAAAGTTATTGGGGATCTTGAAGGGTTGATGAGACGTTTTCTTTGGGGTGGTTCGGAGGAAGTTCGGAAGATGAGTTGGGTTTCGTGGGAGGTTGTCACTAAACGGGTCGTTGAAGGGGGGTTGGGGATAGCGCCTCTTGAAAACAATAATAATGCAATGTTAATTAAATGGTTATGGAGGTTTCTTAACGAGCCTAGCGCGTTATGGAGAAGAGTAGTCATATCCATTCATGGGTCTTCTAGGAGCTGGGGTTTCGCTCCATGTAACAATGCGTTTCCGGTGTGTGGAAAAATTGTGTTGGTTTTTGGAATAAGCACAAGGTCGATGGGGTAGGTCTTAATGGTATTATCCGTGGGAAACCGGGGAATGGTAGTAGCATTAGATTCTGGATTGACACTTGGCTGGGGTCCGAGCCTCTAAAAGAAGCGTTCCCCTGTTTATTTGCGCTCGAGAGGCATAAAAGAGTCCTCATTCGCTCTAGGCTGAGGTGCAGTGGGGGCAGCAAAGTTATCTCGTGGGATTGGGTTAGAGCTCCTACTTCCAATGTAGAAATTGAAAGTAAGAATGCGCTGGAGTCTCTCTTGCTTTCGGTTACGTTGGGTGGCAGGGAGGATTCTTGGGAATGGGCTCATGGGCCCAACTGTGGGTTCGATGTGGTTTCTGCCAAGAGGTGGTTGAGTGGGTCCTCGGGTAGTTCTTCTCAGTTCGAGTTTAATTGGAGTTCCTGGGTCCCGACTAAGTGCAACATTTTTATGTGGCGTGCTTTTTTTAGATCGTCTCCCAACCAAGTTGGCTCTTGCTCGAAGAAATATTGTTATTGACAATCTTTTCTGCGTGTGGTGTGATGCTTATGATGAGTCTATCGAGCATGTTCTCATAGGTTGTATCATGGCTATGGGGGTTTGGGACGAGATCTCTAAATGGTGCAAGGTTCCTACTCCGTTTGTGTTTCATGTTAAAGACTTGGTGCATTTGCATGATCATAGCGGCGTCTCAGGTGTTAAGAAAGTGATTCTTCATGGCGTCGTTATAATCACGTGTTGGAGGCTTTGGAGAGCTAGGAATGACAAAGTGTTCAATGGCAAGGATCCTAATGTGGTGGGTATGGTTGCGGAGATCAAGTCTTTGGGTTTCTTATGGTATAAAAACAGGTTTAAAGGGTGGGGTAGTGGATTGGAAACGATGGTGTATGTTTGATATAACGTGATTGTTTGTACATTTTGTTGGCTTTCGGCTTCTCTCTCCGTCTTGGAGATAGTTGTCGGTTTTGGTTGGTGTTAATGAAAGTCAATTTTCAAAAAAAAAAAAAAATCTAATCCAATTTTACGCCACAAGACAAAGTATCTTCTAAAAATCTTTTATCCTAAATACTTATAAGAAAGATTCCACGTATGATTTATATGTATATATATATTTTTTTTTGAAAAGCAAACTTCATTACCAAAAGAACGGCATTATCTCTAAGCTAGAGATAAGCCAAAAAAGAACATTTACAATGAATCAAAGTAAAAGGTAAACCATCGTTTCCAATCAATCGAACACTTCTTATGTCTACTCTTGTACCAAAGGAAACCCAATGATTTTACATCCGCCACAATCTTAGACGCCCCGTATCCATGCTTGAAAAAACCTCTCATTCCTAGCCTTCCAAATGCGCCAACACGTAACCATAAAAATGCCGTACAACGCTTCTTTCTTCGTATTCGGAATCTGCATATGAGTGGGAATCTTCAGGATGTCTTGAGTGGAGAAAGCAAAGAAAGGCACAATTTTACACCAATTTGAAATCCCGGACCAAACTTCCGTCGAAAATCTGCTAGCCGTAAACATATGGTCAACCGTCTCTTCTACTTCTCCACATAGGCCGCACATACCGTCTCCTACGAAAACATTTCTTCTCCACGTATGATTCATATACTTCAAGATGAAGAGAGGAAGATATTTCGAGATCCTCTTATTTTCTACTTGTAATCTACTTGTCTCTTGATCCACGCTTACGTTGAACATTTTATTCCCAACTTAACCTTCATGATTAATGTAATTTACTTGTTTCGTAATAATCATAATTCTAGTTAACATAAGAAATGACATGTTACTTTAATCTTGTTTCCTAATAATCATAATTTATCTAGGGATGAATTTTTTTTCCGAGTATCTATACCCGTACCCGTACCCGTAACCCATACTGTAACAATACCGGTACTCGTACCCATACCATTTTGGGTACTCGGTATATGTATCGGTACTCACTTTTATTGATTTCGGTATTTGATACTTTCGGTATAAGTACAAATACGGGTAAAAATGGTATGTGTACCGAATTCTATATGCTAATGAATTTAATAATATGTTTTACTTCGTGTTCTTGTATTTATGGTATTCGTATCAATTTGACATATCTGGTACATGTACCATATTGGTACTCGTACCAATTTTATCAATTTGGTACTTGTATACTACTGATACTCGTAATGGTTTACCTACTTGGTACTCGTACGAGTATTCAATAAAGAAAAATAACAAAGTGGTACCAAGACGGGTACCGTACTTATTTCGGTACCGATACCCGTACTCGTGCCCGTACCGTACCTATGTATTCGGTAAAGTACACGGTACCCACTTTTATTCAAATTTGGTACCGGTATTTTCGGTACGGGTACAAGTACGGTACCGATCTCATCCCTAATCGGTAAGTATCTTCACTAGTTACATAGTTACATATTTGAGTGTATCACTTTAGTTTTAGTTGAAATACAACTATAACTACTTTACCAAGTATAATCCCACCTATAGCAAAAAGATATTTTTAGAGTATGAGGGGTGTGTGATGTATGCAAACCTAACCTATATCTCAAAAGAGATATTGCTTATAGTGAGACTCTCAACTCTAAAATCACATCCAACCATAATAGTCAAAGGAAAATACATACAGACGCGTAAATACTCTAAAACAACATGAAAACATAGAGTCACTAGCTGTCTTCAATCGCGACCATGAATGGGTTTTTGTCTGTGAATGTATTTGGATGGTCGGACTTTATTGGAAATTAAAAAAAAACTAAGATGAAACATTCAACTTGAAAGATTTGTAAAACTTTTCATTATAATCTATAGAATTTGGTTCAAATGAGAACCTTGGCCAAATTGAGAACTGGGAGAACCATTATGGACCACAAATTTCTTTAAGGTAAATTTTTTTTTGCTTTAATCGCTGCTTTATATGCAGGAATTTTTTTATATTTTTTTGTATTTTTTTTCAATATACACATATGTATAACTGAAAATGTAATATACACATATGTATAAATGAAAAAAAAATAAAAAAATAAATTCTTTGCATAAAACCTGCGATTAAAGCAAAAAAAATTAAAAAAATAAATAAAAATTTTGCCTTTCTAAGAAATGTGTGGCCCAGAATGATTCTCTTAGTTCTTAAACAGAGGTTGATTCTCTTAGAATCCCTACC